>CANXYC010021489.1:0-18563 GCA_948193065.1 Aleurites moluccanus | reverse complement strand
AAAACAAAGACCACCACCCCAACCCCCCCCCCCCCCCCCCCCCCCAAAAAAAAAAAAAAAAAAAAAAACCCTATTTGACTATGGCCATAATGGAAATTAAAAACCATAATTTCAGTTTACAAACAAACCATAAATTCACATTCAATTATCATCATTTACATCTTCAATTACATAATTTGAACAATCAAGCAATTTTCCATAAATTTTCCTAAGGCAAATTCAGTCCAAAAAGGAAGTTATAAACAATTCATTCAAATCACAAATGAATCATTAATTAAAAAACTATTTAGCACAACTTTATCATCAATCACTCAACATAAAATCAAAGACCACAATTTCCTAAAACCCTAAACATGGTTCGGCCAACAACCCAAAACCCCTAACCAAAATAAAAACTTTCCAAACCTAGGTTCTAACCATTATTTAAGCATCATGAAATACTAATCAACCAGTAAATTTAAACCCCTTACCTTGGATTCTTGAAGTGGCCGAAGCAACTCCCCAAACAAAACCCCAAATATCTGAATTCTTTTGCTTCAAGGAAGGAATGGAGAAGTTGTCCTCTATATACTACTCAAACTTGAACAAACAAATGCCTCAAATCCCTTTAATTCTTCTTGATCGAACCAAAGATGGAGGAGGAAAAGAATTTTCTGTTTTGGTTGAATGAAGAACACAGAAATGAAGAAGGAAAAGAAATGTGCAGAATTCTTTACACTTAAAAATTTGGGTTGGTAAGTTTTGATGTAATCCAATGCTACCCTTCTCATTATAGTCTTTTTACACCCTAGCATGCATCTTTTGGATTATGGATGCACCAATACTCCATTTCATAAAATTCTAGCCACTCAAATATCTATTAAATCCCTCTCCATCACTTCCTTTTGCATCAAAGTCCTACAATTTTTCAATTTGCTCCCTCTCCTTCATTTTCTTATACAATCAAGTCCTATATTTTTTCCTAACCTAATTAAATTATTCTATTTTATCTATTCATTTATTTACCCTAAATACATTTTCCCAAGTAATTAACTTATAATAAATTACATATGGAACACACACTTTAAATCATATAGCACAATATTTATCAATCACTCATGTAACCATATTTAATTCAATCTTATAATACATGTAACTATCAATCACATATAATTACATCAAGTAAATCATATAACATGTAAGGCAATCAATAGCACATGAACACATGAAATAATTTATAGAACACATAAGGCAACCAACTCATGCAAATACCCCTAACTCCCCCTAGGTTTAAGGCACTAGGGTTTAGGTTTTCAACTAGGGTTTCACCTAGGATATTACACAGCGCCGCAATAGGCCTAGAGTGGCATCACCACCTTATGGGGGCAGTGCCGCCAAGCCCCCTAGAGCACCAGGGCGGCATCGCCATACGCCTTGGGCGGCACCGCCCCTTCAAGCCGGCGGTAGTAGATCTGCTTGGCAGGATTTTTAGAGATTTCTGAGTTTTTTTTGGAATTTTATGGGTCTTGGGAATTCTAGGACATTTCCAAGGCATTTTAATGCATTTAATTTCATTTTTGGACTGAAATTATATAACGTGGCATTTTAATCTGCATCCATAACATGGGGAAGTTTAATAAAATATTAAAACATCATTCATACATAACATCATTCACACATGCATAGCATCATCATAACATCCATACATCATAGTCAAGAAACAAGAAAAAAAAAGGAACAGGAAAAGCTAGAAAAGAAGCTCAGTCTCTTCGGCGGCGCCAGCGGGGGTCCTCTAGTGGACGAGGTGGATCAGTCCTAAAATCAAGCCAAGTCAGCATACCCATCAAAGCTAGCTCCATTCTACACCCCGCACGATAGTTGTGACGAGCCCACTCTATGGTAAGCTGTATGAAAAGAAGAGAGTAAGATATCAGATGCTTAGCTAACGGATCATTTCCAAAAGTAAAGCTAGGAGGTTTCACAAGCTAAAGGATCATTTCCAAAAGCAGAACTAAAAGTATAAGAGCATCAACATATCGCAGGGTTATCAGGGAAGTCCAGTGTATGAGAAAGGACTGCATCCAGAAGATGGAATGTCTGCATCTCTCCATGAGCATTAATATAGAAGATATCTTTAGGGAGCAAGTAATTGGGGCCCAAGACGGCCTGACTAGGATCATTTCGTGTCTCAGGAGTAATGCTGGGGTCAGTTGAAGAAGGGTCTCTTGACACACCCACACTATGGACTTGACTGGGTCTGGCAGAAGAAGGACCAGCAATGTCAGATGCATGCTCTAGTCGTCTACATGGATCACCAATAAGACCCATCAGACGGGTGCAATAGAATATCACATAGTTATCCCTGGGTATTAATACAAATGAATGGGAAGCCTAGTGTATGCCTCATCAGGAGCACGAATGTCCATGTTCCATCTCATGTCAACTAGTGGGTGTACCGGAACTACCCACCTACCAATATTCTGGACTCGAACTCTCTCTCCCAGGTAGTATAGCTTGAAATATGGTGAGCGGAGCAATAATCGGGAGCAGGCCAATGCAACACTTGGGTTGAGTTCTACTAGCATCAGCGGCATCCGGTCGATATTCGTCACAACCTGCACAAAGATTTGTTATAAGTAAAGCCATGAAAATTGGGTAATATAAAGTCAGTGAAATACCTAGAAAGTATCAAGGCCGCTAAAGAATGCTCGAATAGTCCCAAATTCAAGTACACCGGGGCTGGACCAATGTTTCCTGTTCCACCGGACACCAGCTGGAAAAACATCTAGTTTAGGGCTGCTAAGAGCAGGGGCAAGTATCTGAAAGTACTTATAGGCCCATACCTGGTTCAAGCATGTTAAACAGAAAGTCAGAAAGACTAAGTAAAGTTCAGAAAGGGTATAAAGAGTACCTCCTAGTTCAAGCCAACAGGTACAGAGGGTACCTCCCAGTTTAAGCCAACAGGTACAGAGAGTACCTCCCAGTTTAAACCAATAAGTACAGAGAATACCTCCCAATTCAAGTTAAATCCAAAGGTACAAAGAGTACCATCAGTTCAAGTTAAACAAAAGATGTAGAAAGCATACCTCCCAGATGAAATAAGTCTCTCCATAAGAATTAAAAGCTCCCCGGGATAGATCGCATATCTCTCGGTACATGGTGCTCAAGATAGCGCTAGCCCAATCATATTCACCCAATGCAGTCATATCTATCAAGCTTGGCAGAATGTTCAAGTTAATAGTATCACGACGGGTATGACCAAATGTGCATCCAGCTAAAATCAGCACCGTCAGTCTAGCGACAGCCTTTGTATCAAATATCATGTCAGTAAAGGGATCCATCTGCCTCAATCGAGCTTGAAGCCAAGTGTGAGGCACCGATATATGATCCCGAGGAGGATCCTGACCTATGAACCAGGCCATATCCTCAGGAGTGAAGGTGACCCTCTAGTCAGAGTAGAGATCCAAATGACGGGTTCCAAAGTGTAAGCCAGTCAGCATCGAAAGATCTAACGGGATAACTGTCAGCTCCCCGCATGGGAAATGAAAGATATTGGTAGTGTTCCACCATCGCTCGGCCAGTGCCTTGATCAAAGCCACATTGCTCTCAGAATTGGTTTTGACCTTTAGGAAGGATACAAAACCAGTAGGCTCTAACAGAGGTTTTACCGGAGTTTCCTTAGGTAAAGCATCAGCGAGATAGGCTAAATTTGACCTAGCCCCTCTGTTCCTAAGTATGGTATTCTAAAAATAAATAAATAAATAAATAATAAAATATATGTATAAATACCTCTATTCTGCCATCCCAAGAAATATGTTGTTCTGGTTCCTACAGCAGATTTTTCAGGTCAGGATTATCCCGCGAGGCCTCGTAGCTATGATGTCCTTGATTGCTACTTCTAGAAGCTAAATCCATCAAGAGAAAAAGGAAAAATTTAGAGAGAAAAGCTAGAGAGAGAGAGAGAGAGAGAAGTGTGAAAATGGATGCGTAGGGAATGGGAGAACCTCACCCCTATTTATAGATTTTGAGAATCTTAGACATGACCATCATGTCCCCAACTTGGCCAAAAATAAGGAAACTTATATTTCTGGAGCAATTCAAGTCAGAATCAGGTGCAGTCAATTTTGTTGAGTCCATGTGATTTCCCTCTATCCATAGAGCTATCATTTGCCCAAATCAGATATGGGAAGCTTCTATAATTCAGAAAGTGATAGAAACAAAAAAATATCAGAAAAAAGAAAAATTGTCTGGAGCTTGACAGATTACACTCATATATCTCCAGACCCTGTAAGATGCAATCAGAATGCATTCTTTTGTTCCAAACAGACAGGAACAATCCAGTTCACCTACATCACATCTATCATTCAAAATGGACAGCCGTGATGGGGCCAGCTGTGAACACTTATTTTGTACACCCTTTGGACTCATGCCAACCCAAACGACACTCACCGGGACCAAACTCGCTCATGGACAAGCTCAAAACAGCCTCAGGACGAAGTTAGACCAGACCTGTCACCCTCTAGGCAAAGCATTGCTGCCAGCCGCCACCCCCTCTGGGCGACAGCTGCCATGCCCAAGGGTGACAGTAAGGCTCTTTGCCACTGCTACCACCCTCCTTCAGACCCTGTGCCACCAAGACCCCCCGGCGGTGCAGCCACCCCCTTCGGCAGCACCAGTTCCTCTTGCCGACGGCAGCTCTATTCTAAACCTGTTTTCTTACGAATCCCACATTGGAAATTGATGGGATTCGACCCCCCAAGCTTCTATTATAAATAGAAAGCCTCCTCCCACCTTCCAAGACACACAACAACAAGAAGAAGAAGACAAAAAATCATTTAGTTTGAGGTTTCACTATTTGATTTCGTCTTTTCCCCCTTCAATTCATATTTTCTTCTTTCTTTAGCTCTCTTTGAGTTTAAATAATTGCTATTAAGGGCGTGTGGAGCCCCAAAGTTATTTTTTTAAGCGGGGACTCTCTGTTAGTTTTTTTTTCTTAAAAGCTAAGAAGACATTTTTATCCATTTCCTCGGGCTTCATCCAATCCAAGATGGAACTCCAATCCTGAAGAGTACTCCGTCCACCAATATCCCTAAAAGCTAGGGCAAATGTATCGTCTCCTAACTCATCTTCTTTACTTTGGTAAAGCATCAAAATAAAGAATCAAAACATGATAAATTAGGCATAAAATCAACCCTCCTTCGCAAGAAGAAAGAACTGCATGGGTTTTGATTCCCATTCAACGGGATACACAAATAAGCTGTATAAAAGCTTCAAATCCAAAAAAGATAAAAAACCATCTCTTTTCCTTTGATTATTTTTATTTGTTGAATGTATTCTTTAGGGAATGTGTGATCAACCTAGAACCCATAAGGGCTAGAGTTGATATCCCTTATTTTGGGATTTTGAGGTGTAATAATTTACTTTTATCACTTTCTTTTGATTGCTTTACTTGATTACTTATATTTCAATTGTTCATCCATTTATTTACTTGTTCATGCATCTTACATGTCATTCTTTAATTACTCATGAAAATCATTTTAAATCAAGGTTAAAATTAAAAGCCAAGTTCAACCGAAAACCTAGTCCCCGGATCCTCTTTGGTTTCAAAGACTAGTGCACTTTTTTTCTTTTGGGATAAAATTGGAGTCAAAATGGGTTTTTACCTTAAATTTTTCCAACAAAAATAACTTAAGGTGGCGACTTCAAAATTTAAAATCATTTTCAAATAAAAGGCGCTAAGGTCGTCTCGTCCGTGAGAAATTATCTCAAATGAGCATTCCGATCCCATTTTAAAGTGGACCCGGACGTAGTGCTCGAGCGAGTCCTCACACTGAAAAATATTTGAAATCAAAATTCATTTTCTATCCGATTTCATTCTGAAAGATGTCTGAAATCAAAAATCTATTTTCCATATGACTTCACCTTAAAAGATGCTTGAAGCCAAAACTCTTGAGCATTCATCCTATTTGCTTAACACAATACCAATATCATCTTTAGTACATCATTCTTATCAGCCTAGCATAGAGTTAGCATCTCTCATTCTAAGACCTATAGCAGAGTCAGGGTTCTCATTTCTAAAAGTTAAGTATCCTTAGGATTTATACTAGAGCAGAGTTAGGCCTTTCCTTTTCTAAAGTCAACCATTATGGGGCATCCTTAAGGTTTATCTCCTCCAATATATAGCAACTATCCTAAGGCATCTTTAGGACCTCTCTGTTCAAAACCTATTGCAAATTAGGTTCCTCTTATAGAATCATCCATCTTGGGTCATCCTTAGGTTTTACATCTTAAGCCTAACACAATTTAAGAATAACTTTTCTAAGGATATCCTTAGAAGCCTTTCAAACCTTTTATAAGGGTATCTTTAAGATCTTTCCAGACCATCCTAAGGGTAGCTTTAGGATCTTTCCAGATCATCCTAAGGGTAGCTTTAGGATCTCATCGAACCTTTTTTAAGGGTAGCTTTAGGAGCTTTTCAGACCATCATATGGGTAGCTTTAGGATCTCATCAACCTTTTCTAAGGTTATCCTTAGAAGCTTTTCAGACTAACCTAATGGTAGCTTTAGGATCTCATCAAACCTTTTCTAAGGGTAGCTTTAGGAGCTTTTCAGACCATCCTAAGGATAGCTTTAGGATCTCATCAACCTTTTCTAAGGGTATTCTTAGAAGCTTTTCAGACCATCCTAAGGGTAGCTTTAGGATCTTTCCAGATCATCCTAAGGGTAACTTTAGGAACTTTTTATACCATCTTAAGGGTAGCTTTAGAAACTTTTTAGACCATCCTAAGGGTACTTTAGGAACTTTTCAGACCATCCTAAGGGTAGCTTTAGGAACTTTTCATATCATCCTAGGGGTAGCTTTAGGATCTCATCAAACTTTTCTAAGGGTAGCCTTAGAAGCTTTTCAGACCATCCTAAGGGTAGCTTTAGGATCTTTTCAAACCATCCTAAGGGTAGTTTTAGGATCTCATCAAACTTTTCTAAGGGTAGCCTTAGAAGCTTTTCAGACCATCCTAAAGGTAGCTTTAGAAACTTTTCAGACCATCCTAAAGGTAGTTATAGGATTTCATCAAACTTTTTTAAGGGCAGCCTTAGAAGCTTTTCAGACCATCCTAAAGGTAGCTTTAAGATATTTTTTTTTTTTGACCTTTTTAGGGGCAGCATTAAGAGCACCTCTTCGTACCCTTCCTAGGATAGCCTTAGGATATCTTTACCTTATCATGGTAGCCTATGTCCACTATCATCATGATTAATGATATCTATGTTTTTAGCTTTATCAACTTCACAAATATTATTAGTGCTATAAATAGAATTTAGTAAATCCAATAATTCTTTTACACTAGCACATAAAAATACTTTATCATAGTAATTTTCATTTAATGAACTCCTAAGTATTTGCATGGTCTTAATGTTTAATGCAAATTGATATTTATCATACTCATGCCATTGACTTCTAGGTTTCATTAAATATAGGCCATCTTTTATAACTCCCAATAATTCATCATCTAAATAATCAAAGTATTCTTTCGTTTTATTTACCCAAACTCTATAATTTCTACTATCAGAAAATAGTGGTTTACTAATGGAACCATCTAGTCTACATGCAAAATTTTTATATGTTGCCATAGGATATACTCTTGGATTGTTAAGTCTTATATGAAGAGCACAAACTCTGATACTAACTGAAAATCCCAATGACAACCAAGATGAGGGGTAAATTGGTTGGTAGACAAATTTAAAATCTAATCATAAATTAAAATTCTTTAACAAAATAATTGAACTAATTATAGCGGAAGCAAATATTCAATATAATTAAACCAATTCAACTACTAATGTTAATACATGTATGAATGAGCAAAGCAACAATAAGCAATGAATATAAAGAGTTAAAGGAACAGAGAATCAAATACAAGATTTATAGTGGTTCAGCCAACTCCTTGCCTATATCCACTCCTCAAGATCACACTTGAGATTTTCACTTTCAATTGATCCTTTTGCAGGTACAAGATCAAACCCAAGTGTTTTGGCTTACACTCAAATCTTTACAAAGTATTTTCATAAGGCTCACACTCAAATCTTACAAATATTTTCATAAGGCTTACACACAAATCTTTACAAGTGTTTTCTTATTTGGCTCACACTCAAATTCTTTACAATTAATCCCAAAATGAGCAATGGAAGGTCATAAACAATTCACTTTCTCTTTCTATTCTCGCTTAGTAACCCAAAGCAGTGTTGAGAAAGAGAAGAAAAATAACTATCCAACTTCTCAATAGATTCAATGAGGTGAATCTAAATAAGTGTTGAAATTCTACATTTATTTTTTCTTTTTCTAATCTATTTTATGGGGGTGGGGCTAGTTTTATTATATTTTATTATTTTCCTTCATTTGCTGCTTTTGGGGGTGGGGCTAGTTTTATTATATTTTATTATTTTCCTTCATTTGCTGCTTTTGTACCAATTAAAGAAGTGTATACTAATGCCATGATTTTATATTTAAAATGATTTATCTCTGTTGATTTTCTGTATTGTCATTTAGTTGATAATTATTTATTTCTATTCATCAATTTTTTCGCTTGCATATTCTTGATTTGTTTTCTATTTCTAAAATACCTTTGCTCTTTTATCAGTCTTGGTATGGTCTTTGCTTTTTGGGAGGTTAATATGTTGGCTACATGACCTAAAAGGAAAGTTTACTGCTTCTTAGATTTTGACACTAGATTCTGACACAACCTAGTTGTATCAATTTCCATATTTGGAAAATCTCTGTAAAATTTCTTTCATATCTTATTATTTTACAGAGCATTTAATACTCCATTATTTATTATATTACAACTATAAAAGTTGTAAATTTTTTTTGATATCTTATCATTTTTCAGAGTATTTAATGCTTCATTGACCCCTAACTTAACCCCTATATTGCCCTATATTTTATTGTTTTCTTCTCATATAAATGTTTCTATAAATGCTTACTTTTCTGGATTAATTCTATCCAGGTTTGCTCATCTTTTTAATATTTCTACAGGTTAATTATATTCACTTCTATTTATTATTTTCATTTGTTTTATTTTTTAATTTATTGCTTGTTATTTTGCTTTTGATATTGGCTATTATTCAGCTTTATTGTTTGCTATCTTTTTGTTATTTATCTAAATGACCTGCAAGAAGGATATTATTTAAAGAATTATTGATAAAAAAAATACTCTTTACTAAATCCACAGCATTGTGCAAATGTTTTTTTAGTATAATTATATAATTAAAAATTTATTATCTACAAACAAAGTTTCATTAATAAATCTAATTAAGAAACTAAATAGTTAAATCACCTTTGATAAAACAAGCTAAATTTAATTAATTTAATTTTACTAACTAAAAATATTTCGATTTAGTTAATTTTAGACTTTTAATTGAATATAATTAGAAATATGTTTTTATCAATATTATAATTAATATTACATATTTCTTATCATCAACTAATATTACAATTAAAAATCATAAAAATGAATAAATTAAATAAATATTTTTTATATCTATATATAATTTTCATATTCAATTTAATGTAATAGTAAATTTCATTTATTTTTACTTGAGTTTTTAATTAGTTAATTATTTATTTATTTTAATATATATATAATTATAATGATATATATAAACAAGGAAAAAAAAAATAAGTTTGAAATTGTAATAGAATTGAAAAAAGGACAAAATGGCACTATTTTAGAGCTAGAAAAAAGAAAAGGAAAAGGAAAACGATGGCGTTTAAGATTGAAACCCTAACTAGAGAGGGCATTTTTATCTTTTTATAGTGTGTAAATGTAAACGGTAAACCAATTAGCAAAAACAAAAAAGAGCCACCGCCTAACTTTGTGAGCTTGATATGGTTGGCTTTCAATCTGAAATACTTCAACGTTGCCGATCTTGGCAGAGAAAAGCAATGACATCAATGAAGAACCTGACAAAACTGGATTTGTGACCTTCACATGTGTGGGTTGAGGAGCAGAGGTATAACACCCTAGAGTTTTGACACAGTTACTAGACAATTTTCTAAAGTATCGGTCCAATAACACCGGAAATAATTACACAGCCTAAAGAATTAATATTGTATCAAATCTAAAGTTATTTAATATAGACACATGAGTAATAAGAGACCTAAAATAATATTATTTATTGATAAAAAAAAAAGAATGAAAAAGTGTTTTGGATGATGGAAAATCAATGAAATGACAAAACCATAAATAAGTGCAACTTCAGGGGTATTTTTGAAAACTCATTATCTAAACTCATAATCAGACCTAGAGTAATATTAAATGATAGAACAACCCAAAATAAGTCATTTCACTCCCCATATTGATATTTGATTCCAAACAGAATTAATTATAGAAAGTTATCGGGTAAAAGTGGAAATAAGCATAGTTTGGAGGCTTATGTGCAAAAACCCAAAATTTGACATATAAATACCATGCCTTAGATTTTTCCCATACCATTTTTTCTTCTTCTTCTCCTCCATCATGGTCGAATTCCACCAAGTATAAACCCACCATATTTTTATCAAAAATCCAAAGAAAAACCTAATTTCCAAGCTTGTTCAATCTTATTCCATCAAAACAACAAGGAAAAATTAAGAAATTTCTTTAAGAAGATTTCGACCATTTCATCATCATAGGGTAAGTTGATATTTTCCTCCGTTTTATGATTTAGATAGATGATTTAGATGATAAATAAGTTAGTTTTAGCAACCAATTGCATTAATTAACACCAATTGATAGAAATTCTCTGATAAATTTTAGACAGACATAAATGAATTAAGTTAATGAGAATTAATCTGTAATACCCCAGCAGACAGAATAGTAGATAATGAGACAATATAATAGATGGAAATAGTGGATTATAGTAACTGATATGGTGTTAATTTAAGTATGAATAAGGTTAATTGATTACTGAAATATACAGAAAATGGTAGAGTGTAACACTCAGGGATTTTTGAACCTCAATCGGATTACTTTTGTAACACTATCCCGAAAAATACTAGTGTTAATTACACCGCCGAGGAAATAGCAGTCTGGCTAATTTAAAAATTAGCAACTCAGACTTGGGGGGATTAAGTTAGTCAATTTTATGTGAAATTATGGTGAAAAGAAAGAACTAAAAAACCTTTGGGAATACTGAAATTTTAAAGAGCGACAAAATAGTAATTTATGGCAATTTTGAGGGTAATTTTAAAAATCCACTATCTGGAAACCAGAATTAACCCATAACCATTTTTTTAATAAATAGAGCAACTCAAAATGAGCATTTTCATTTCCCACACTGAATATTAATTCTTAATAGAATTAACAGAATAAATTACAGAAGTCAATCGGCTAAAAATGCAATTAAGATACATTTTGGGCCAAAATGTAATTAAGTGAAGATGTAGGACCCACCAATTAAATATTATTTTTTTACCAAAAATTCTAGAATTCACTTGTAGTAATGGCCGGCTAAGATGTTATAAAAATGATTATTGTTAGATAATTTTTCTTTCATTTGAATGAGAATTAAACAAGTGGACAAAAGCTATAATTTTCTACACAATTTATATTTCTTTGACTTTGGTGTATAAAAGAGAAATGTTGGCTGCCATATTGAGAGCTTGGCCAGCCACCACCTCTGTCACGTCCCACTTTTGGAACGCGACGGTCTTAAGGTACGGGTTCACTTAAGGTTACCGAATATCCGTAGAACCCAATAACAATCCAATTATCAATTATTTACTCTTATCCCATTTATTAATATTTAAATTTCATTTATTACTTATTAATTTCATAGAAATTCAGACAAAATCTCCTTTATAATTTTAATGTTATTCCCGACCCAAACTCGGGTCTTTCAAAAATTACACAGCCTGCACAAAAATATTTTATACTTCTAATAATTTGTCATTTTTATACCTTCAACTCCATAATTCAGTAAATATTCATGGTACTTCTAAGTATATATAATTTTTTTTATTTTTCTTATGTCACGTTACATTTTAACCTTATTATTTTAGTATCATTATCTTCGTCATTAACTTAATCATTATTAGTCATTAAGTATTTCTCAAACCACGATTAATATCCTTCACATCGACTGTCATTAACAAATATTCATATAATATTTTTACATCATTAATCTATTTATATACAATGTTTACTCTAGCTAGGAAGGAACTTATCCTAGCCGTAAGGTCTGGCCTGCCTTACGTAATTTACATGTTAATGATATATGTTCAAGACCCAATATCTAGAGATTTATACATATGACTTCTTAATAACTAATCATTACCTTGAAGCACTTGATCTTCCAAGTCGAAAAAGGAACGATTTGGATATAATTATCTCAATTTACACCTGTAAAATGATAAACAACTATAAAATGAGTATAAAAATACTTAGTAAGTATGTATACATCATTAAATATGAGATACAGGTATATAATAATAAATGATATCAATGGAGGTTAAGTATCAATGAATACAATGAATGAATATAAGTATTTCAAATTTACATGTCAAATGCTAATTAATTGCACACCAAATATCATTAGGAGTTTGGAATAGGTAACAGTAATATCAATAATAAATAGTGCTGGACAAAAGAATAAATATCAATGGTAAGCAAAAAGAATTAAGGTTAACATAGGAATCACATTTTTATTCACATGTAGAAGAGACAGATATTGGACTTTGAACACATATCATTAACATGTAAATTATGTAAGGCGGGCCAGACCTCACGGCTAGGATAAGTTCCTTCCTAGTCAGAGTAAACATGTATAAAACTCATTATGCACAACGCCGACGGTATTTACTCACTTCTCTATCAGTAAGGAAGCTCTATCAAATCCACATATAAATAGGCCAATGGAAATCAATAACAGTATCAAGCATTCTTTGGAAACATTAAGGTACAATGACATTTGATCGGTACACATGAGCTTACTTGTCAATCAATGTCAATACATTTCATTAATCATATATCAGTTTCTTTATTTGATACAAAGGTAGCTAATTAGCAATATCATCATGGTATATATTTAAACATTTTGTATGCATACTTTGGAAATATTTTGGTATATGGTCAATCAAGCACAATAAGCATTTGAATATCAAAAACAATAATGAATATAGATGATTTCAATCTTGAGGAAAATCAAAGGATGATCAACAATAGTAAGTGGCGTTTAATCAAGAAGAAAATATGTTCATTGGTTCAATAAATTAAGACATGGATATACATAATGATGTATACATTACTCACCTTACTATATAGCTTTATAACTTGTTTTTCTTCTTTACTTAGACTTTCCACTTACATTCTCATCAATCACTTTTGAAACTACATGTCAATTAAGCACATAATTAGAACTTATTTATATGTCATTAATTAGTCCCATGCTTCATTTAATCAATTTCCTTATAATCTTTAACATTAGAGTTTTGCTTAACAATTTCCATTCAAGTTCCTATTTTGGCAGTCCTAACATTTTTGTCTATATCTCAATCTATAACTATCCAATTGCTATGATTGTTTTTCCTACTTAAACTAGACATATTAAGTTCCAACATCCAAAAATCATATTAATCCTACTACTACACAATTTATGATATTAATTTAAACTTAATCTCATAACCAGTCCTGCTACCCTGCATTCTGTCCTGCAACCCTGATCTGGCAGTCTCTACTATTTAACCCATAACTCAATCCATATTTATTCAATTATTTTGATTATTTTTTTTTATTTTTTCTAGACATATGAATTATAACATATTCAAATTTTAGATTATTTGATTCACTGTACAATTATTAGCAAATTTTCAAAATTAAATTATTGTCCTGAAATTCTTATCCGAACATACTTTGTTCCTCTATCTATAACTCAATCCGTGCTTCATCAATTGAAAAATAAATTTACAGAAATATATTTAACATATAAATAAACATTTCTCATTTTTTACACTTTCCTTAATTTAGACTCTAAAGTCCTTATATCAATAGAATTTTGTAACCCATGTTCTGTTTATCAGTCAATCTGGGCAGATTATACTTATAGCTTAATATATCATAAACCACAAATTTAATTATAAAAGCCTTTTATATAAATATAGATAAGATATAAATAAACATTTTTCATGTTTAATATTTTTTCTAGTTCTATCTCTATCGTTCTAAACAATTAAAACACAGTATCAAAATTTCAGAAAACCTAATGCTAGCCAGTCATGGTTTTTGTTCAATTACTCTCTCCTCACTTAGAATTTTCCAAATTTATTTTGTAGACATCAAATTAATATATTTATCTATAACTTTCATGTTTTGACTATCCTCAAATTCACTCATTATAAATTCAGAATTCCAGCTACAATCCACTGCCTAAAATGGATTTCAGAATCTCTTTAATACCCTAGTTCATCATCATCTTCCATAGCTCAAATCAATCAATTATCTACTTAATTAAACTATAATACTCTTAAATTCAATTAAAAACTAAAGTTTAGGAGCCTTACCTCAATTTGGAATACTTGAATTTTATCATCTTTTGCTCCTTCAAATTACTGACTGTCAATTCCCATTACCTTCATCATTCTTTTCATCTTTCTCCATCAAATTTTCTATCTAATTTTTTGGTTGGTTTCTTTGGAAGGGCTAGGAAATTTTTATTTTATTTTTTTCTATTGAGGATTCGGTCACTCCTCCTTTTTTTATAGCCATTCTTATTCTTTCCTCTTTAGTTACACAAAGTCAAAAAAAAAAAATTTGCAAAAATTGGAGAATTATATAGAATTTTGAATGTGTCAATTTCTTATGGAATTATCATACAACAATTATTCTTTTCTTTCATAGCTTGGATGAACACCTCATTTCTTTCTAGAATTATAAAATAAATGGTGGGTCCAACATCTTCACTTAATTATACTTTGCCCAAAAATTTTTCTTAATTGCATTTTTACCCGATTGACTTTTGTAATTTATTCTGTTAATTCTCTTAAGAATTAACCTTTAGTATGAGAAATGAAAATACTCATTTTGAGCTGCTCTATTTATTAAAAATGGTTATGGGTTAATTATGGATCTCAGACAGTGGATTTCTAAAATTGCCCCAAAATTATCATAAATTATGATTTTGCCACTCTTTAAAATTTCAGTGTTCCCAAAGGTTTCTTAGTTCTTTCTTTTCACCATAATTTCACATAAAATTAACTAACTTAATCCCCCCAAGTCTGGGTCGCTAATTCTTAAATTAGCTAGACTGATATTTTCCCGAGCGGTGTCATTAACACTGGTTTTTTCCGGGACAGTATCATAAAAGTAATCTGGTTGAGGTTTAAAAATTCTTGAGTGTTACACTCTACCATTTTCTGTATATTTCAGTAAATAATTAAGCCTATTCATACTTAAATTAATACCATATCAATTATTATAATTCACTATTTTCATTTACTGTACTGTCTCACTATCTACTGTTCTATCTGCTGAGGTATTACATAATCAAATTAGTAAGATAAAATGATTAGTCAAGTAATAAAAGTTAAGGAAAAATTTGGTATGATAGAGAAAGCGATGGACTGTTACACAAAGTAAATGAGAGTCAATATTGGATGATTAATAATGAATAAGAGCTAATTAGAAGTTGATTAGAATAAAAAGAGGATGAAGTTGCAAAGGACTAAGGTGATTAGGAAGGAAAAATAAAATTTTCAAATTAATGAAAAATGAGACCCACCAATTTTGTCTTCTTTTCGATATGTTATAAACCAAAATAAACATTCCTATTCTATTAAATGTGGGCCAGCTATGTATGACCATTTAGGCAAAATTTCCATTTGTGTTATTTATGTTAAAGAATTATGTAAACTTTACACTTGTCACATTTTAATGAAATAAAATTTTTCATACTTATCTTCTTTTCTTTCAAGCTTTTCTTAATAAGTTAAAGACAAAAACCATTATCGATTTAACACAATAGACATCCGACCAAATAGCCATGTTATGGACTAAATATTATATATTTTACTCAATTATAATATTATAAGAAAATAATAAAGACATGTATCCATTTGTAAAACTATCTCAAATTCTCTAGACTTTTCTTCATGTTTTTATCAACTAATATTATATTTATTTTATTTAGATTTTTATTGCATATATATATTAGTGTATGAAAAAGATTGATAAGTGTTGGAAAATAAAAATACTACACCAAGCTTTCTTGTTGGCGGAAACATACAACCCATTTCCATAGTCAAATTTTTCCATCATTTCTCTACAAAACACTTTCTTTAAATAAGATTATGGTGAGATTCCTCCATAGAAGTCTATAATCAAGTTGTCATAAGGATGAGAAGGTAATTTTGAAGTGGAGTTTGTGTAGAGAAAGGGAGATTAGAGATAGAAGAGAAAAGAGAAAAGAGTTTCCAAAGTGACAAAGGAAGAGAAATAAACTTTGTTTAAGGTAAAATTATGTTTCTTGATGTTTTACTTGTTTATTGATATATATATTTTGTATAGTTATTGAATTTATGGATTTGAGTAAGATATGAAATTATGTATATTTATGATTGAGGAATTAGGGTTTTGTTTGAAAGTTATATATTAAGAACACGTAGGAAAGATAATAATGGTTATATGCGAAATTTGGAAATTCGGACTTTGGTAGAAGCAGTAATTTGGACCTATGATTCCATGATCTTAGTGACATAATTTGCTTAAGTATAAAACATAAAAGTTATATATATGTGTATTATTTATATGTCTGTAAAAGAAATTTGGAAAATTTAAAGTGAGGAAAGAGATATCAAGTAAAAATAGAGACTGACTCAGATATAAGGTTTCACAAAAATGCTACTATATTTTAATTTTACAAAATGCTAGAGACTGAATTAGCTTAAATATTCAACGTAAAAAGTGTTTATTTATGTCTTATCTATATATCTGTAAAATGGTTTTATCATTATATTAGTATTTTATGAGATGCAACCAAATTAGTAGAGACTGCCCGGATTAGAGTGTAGTGCAACAAGGCTGACAATGAGGTTAAATTAAAACGGTCACCATATGTTGTGTATTACTTGAAAATGTCTGAAATTTTGATATGTTAGAAATTCTAATATCTAGTTTAACTAGAAAAAAGAATCAAAGCAATTAGATAAGTATAGCATGAGTTATAGGCATAATAACACAAACTGCCAGAATGAGGAAAATAAGTAAAAGTTTAAAAGCCATAACCCTAGGTTAAGGAATATATGAGTATTAAGTAAATTAAAGTTAAGAATAGCATGTGACATGTAAATAAATACTGATTTTAATGCTCAATTGATGTGTAGCATTAAATAATAAGGATGATGAAAGCAAAAGATCTAAGTGTGGAAGTGAAGAGAATTCGTGAAGTTGTTTAGCAAGGTGAGTTATGTATATATTATTTTGCCTATCCACAAATTGAATTACTAAATTTTCTTTGAACCTTGTACCTTCATGATTGAATACCTCATTATTATTGCTATTGATCATATTAGAATTACCAAGCCTAATATAATCTATTGCTATTAAATTTTTATTGCAAATGAATTGCTTATTGTATTGCTTGACTTTGAGAACTTGATTTGTAACAATGAGTTTGATTAGCTTATACCATGATACCTTAACTATTGTGCTCACAAAATATTCAATTATGTGCCTTAATGTATATTGTTAGATAACCACTCTGATACAAAGAACAAAACCAACACATGTTCATCGAACTGCATTGACACCGATTGATAAACAAGTCTTGTTTATCTATTGATTGTTCACTGCACCTAAGTGATTCCAATGAATACTTGATTTGTCATTTAAGTTTACTGCTTATGTGGACCTAACAGAGCTACTGCACTGACAGAGTAGTGGGAAAATACTGTCGGCATTATGCACAATGAACTCTTTATACTGTTTACCTATAACACCTCAGCCTAAACCTAACCTAAACCATTAAAGGGGCAATTAAGGGGAATTTTTTTTTTCTTTTGCATTTGATAATGGCATGTGTTTATACATGAAATAGATGGTTATATATGTTACATGAATAGATTTTAGGCACAGAAGTGATTTAAAGGCTGTAAGGACAAAATTGGGTGATTTTGAAATTTTGGTGAACTGAGAGCAAAATGGTCATTTCGCACCCCCCTTCAGATTTTGATGGATTTAACACTATATTTGAAGGTAGAAAAGAATTTAAGGACTTGAAAATGATATTATTAAGTTTATTTGAATAATAGATGGAGAAATAAACCCGATTGAAAACAGTTCCCGGCAAGCTACTTAATTGAGGTGCTTCGGTTGCACTAAGGGCATTTTGGTGTTTTCCTTTATAATATGGAGTTACAGAATGTGTGCAACCTTATGGCATTGTTTTAGGCTTGATTAAATCTAGCCATTGGATCAAATAATGAAGAAATGGACGGTTAGATCAATAGGATGCAAATTTGCTATCATAAGCTCAAAGTATAGGATTTTTGCCATTGGTTTTGGATTTGGTGTGGCAAATGTATATGGCAGCCACCTTTGTTGACTTTGGATGAACAAATAGCA
>CANXYC010021473.1:0-12546 GCA_948193065.1 Aleurites moluccanus | reverse complement strand
AACAATTTTAATTATTTATCATATAAAAAGTAAAGCTCATAAAGTAATCTTGTTTTGACTATGTCAATATAGATACTTTTCATTTGGAGTCTATCTCATCATACAAACATGTTATTAATATATGGTAAAATTTTATTTCATAAAAGAAAGATTCACATATATTCGACACAAACATAAATTTATATATATATATATTTATTTATTTATTACTTTCTCACTTTAATGTGAATGAACAAAATAAACTAACAAATATTATCATATAAATGTTCATATAACAAACTGATTCTATCAGTAAATTATTACTGGCTCTGATAAGGTGAAACACTAGCTGAGGTGTGCATTATATATATCCACGTGTGTAGATTTGTTCATGAGTTTTCTGAATTTGAAATAAAAAATAAAATTTACGATGTTATATTTTTATTCACATAAAAATATATTTATATTTTATTAAAGTGAAAATACATTCATATAAATTTACTAGATTTAAGTCTATATATATATATAACATAGTTGATTTTTTTGAGACATTTTAACAACCACATTGTGGGCAAGACTTTATCAAACAATAGATAGGGTTTGTGTGTATATTTTGCTAAGCCATTTTATCAATCAACAACAACACAATTCAAACAAAGTAATTGGGAACAAAACTCATTCAAACATAAAGAGAATTAAGTTAAATAAGGCATGAAAAATAAACAAAACATAAAGAAAATGGCTAATGAGGGTTCAACCAAGATAAGAGAAATTGGAAAAAATTTTAAAAAATTCAAACAAGGCTATTTTATTGCAAAATAATACATTTTTAACTCATCTAATTGCTTGATTTGATAAAAAAAAACACCTTGAAAAGTTAATTCAACATTAGACATATATGTCATTCACCACTGCTATCTTCCTTCTTTTTTTTGTTCCTTGCTTTTATAAATTTTATATATTTTAGATTCATTTTGATGTAAAAAGATATAATCTAAACTTATTTAGAATTAAACTCAACTTTTTAAAAACTTGAACTTTTACATAAACCCTAATTCATACTCAATTCATTCTATAATCATATATATATTCCTATTTACATATATATTCATCTATATCTATTATACTCATCATATGTAATGAAAAAGAATCAAAGGAAATTCATTTATCTTAAGTGAACCCAAATTTTCAACTTGGCTCTCTTCGTCAAATTTGAATTTCCTTGAAGCTTTTAATAGATATTTTGATGTCTAATAAGTATTTAAGTATGAAATTTAGTATAGAATTAATTAGGTTTAGGTTTGGAGTAGATTTGATGGAGAAATTTTTATTGGAGGAAGAAGAAAATGAAAGCGGGGGAGAGGAAAGGGAATACAGCCACTAGGAGAAGAAGAGAAGAAATTTTGGTTGTTATAGAAAAATGTAGAATTTGGAAAATTGTTTTGAATTTTTGATATTTGTAAATTAGCCCCCAAACTTTTGATATTTATAATTTGATTTTAAATCTTTTTATATTTATATTTTGGTCCAAACTAGATTTTTAATACTAATATTTCTCATATTCCCAATTTCATATTAATTTTAGCTTCCATAAGTTATTTTATGAAATTCTAAGTACTATAAAATCAACTATACTAATTATGGGTTATATATGTAATTATAAAAAATTCATAATGTTACACTTCTAAAATTTGTTGATTTAAAATTATGGAATTCATTTGGAAAATACTAATTATTTTAATATGATTTAATTTAGTTATTTCAATTTCTATAATTTTAATTATTTAGAATTCTAACTGAATTTAAATTTAAAATAAACTAAAAATTATAGATTTATAAATAAATTTCATAAAATTTTATTAAATTTTTTTATAGCAAACAAAAGGTACTTATGGTCTCTATTTTATATGAGACTGAGAAGTTTATATTTATATTTATAGTTAATTCTTTATTTAATTTATTTAAAGCTAATTTCTTAGCCATATTTCAGGAGAGTCTATTCTTTAAATAAACGAGGGGTAATACCAAAAATGATTTTAGCTTTCAAGTATTTAACTTATTTGTAAGATATTTCCCATTCCCTTCTCATTATATATATTTTATTTTTCATCATTCTCTTCATTAACTTTTAACTATGAAAAATTGATTGGCAAATGTATTCAAATGAAGGATTAGTTTTATTTTTACGTTTATCAATTTGTGTAGGAACATTGTTCAAAATTACTTCACTGGTCCGTTGCCTGCATTTATGGGAAATTTATCATCATTGAAAATGTTGTAAGTAAGATGTTAATAATTCATAATTGCTTGGATTTTTTTTATGCCTTGGGATCATATTCACTTATTTGTTATAATATTTTTATGGTCATTAAAATTTTATATGTAGATGACAATAAAAAATTTAAAATAAAAAATAAGAATTTTTTATTTTTTGAAATGATAAAATTTCAATTGTTTAATATAAAAATAAAATATATGAAATTGAATGTTATTTTTGTAATCCAAAGATGTTTTATAAAATTTCATTCATTATTAAGATGTGAAATTTCAAAAATTTCAAAATAAATACTTATGATGAATGAGAAATTTTAGCAATTTATAAATTTACTTTTCTTTATTACATATAAAATATATGAATTTTCATTAAACATAGATTTTATTTAATAACTTATGTTTAAATTAGTATGTGAATATATAAATCCACATATTAAGAAAGTCTCGTAAGAATCTCTCAAAAATAGTCACAATATAATTGTTTTAGCCCATAATTACACATAAATTCTTTTCTTAAATTCCATAATATTAGAAGTCTGAAATCCATTGAATCCTTACTTTTATTGAGAATAATAATAATACATTTATAAATATCAAGGATTCATTTAACAATGGCTACATAATCAAGAAACTTTAATAATAATACAATTTCTTAGGAAAGATTCAAGGAAACAATATGCAAAGGTGATAAGTAAAGAAATATATATGTTACTCACCCCAAAAATCCAATGTGTCCAACCACCTAGCACAAACTAAAAGAGCGGTCTTTCACTTCTTTGTCTTTTCCTTTATCTCTCCTTTGTACAGCTATAACAAACATAAATCTCAATTTAGAAACCTAATTACATTAAAATACAAAAAATAAACCAAAATTCTAGACAATATTCAGAAATCCTTAAATTTTTATCCGAGCATACCCTGATATTTTATTTATAACTCATTATGTACAGGTCCAAATGCTACTCTGTTTTCACTGAATTTTAGCTAAGACATAATGACACATTTCTCATGTTTTGACTTTCCTCTAATTCAGAACTTAAGGTCCTCATATTTACTAATTCAAGAAGGGTTATACTTTTGAAATCCCTAACCCGAGCCATTCTGCCTTAGGGGTCCATAGTTAACAATACAGTGAGAATTTGATAAAACTTATAAAATATAAAATATTTATGACATGTATATCTACAACTTTTATATTTTTAATATTGTCAAATTCCTATATTAAAGACCTCAAAACTTAACTCTAAATTTCTGCTGAGTTTCAGGAATTTCACAGAAATAAAACCCTATCCGAGTCAGTCATATTTGAAGACTCATATCTCCCAACACAGAAGGATTCAATTAAAATATTTTTAAGAATATATATTCTACACATACACAGCTGCAACTTTCTTGTTTTTCATATTTTCAAATTTTACCCCTAAGGGCACGAAAATGGAGCCAAAATTTCTATCAAGTCACAGAAAATTTCTGAGATGAAAAATTTCAGAATTCTCAATCAATTTCTCTACTCTAGAAATATCATCCTATCATTTAATCATTCAAATAACTCATTAAAAAATGAATTTCAAAACTTGTTAAGAAATTTGCCTTGGAGAAAAATTGCTCCAAATCTCTATCTAAGCCCAAATAATTCAATTAGGTGTTGGGAGAAACATTATTTGTGAAGGGATTTATCCTAGATCAAGAGATTTTAGAAAGCTAGAAAGAAAAATTTTCATGGAGAAAAGCTTAGAATTTTCAGCCATTGAAGGAGGAATGAAGAAGATGATGGCTTCCTTTGTAATACTTATCTAGTTATATAACAAATGGTCCAATAGAAAAATTAGGAAAAAGGAAATAAAGAAAAAAAACATAAAATTAAATCATTTTAATTATATATATATATATATATATATATATTAGCCACTTTTATTGACTTTTTGTCTAATCTTTGATTAATTAGTAATTAATCAATTAATTAACTCTTAAGTATTCTCAATTTACTTTGTTATAATTTTTAATACTAGTATTTTCAACTATGTTCATATTGCCCATTTTATTCGATTTAATTATCATTTAAATTCTATAATTCACTCTAATGTCTATTTTCCATTGTCCTTGATTAATTTTCGATTATTGCTCTTTGGAGAATTAAAAAAAAAATTCTTACCCGATTTGGATTTCCTATTATAATCGTTCGGGTTATTACATTCTACCCACTTATAAAATAAATTCGTCCTCGAATTTAAAAATAGTCTTACCTCATGAAGAAAATAGATAATGATACTTCTATTGCATAAGAAATTCGCTTTCCCAAGTGAACTCCTTAGTACTTTGATTTCTCCATAGCATTTTCACCATCGGAATCTCTTTATTTCTTAACTTCTGCACTTGTCTATCCACAATCTGAATAGGAATTTTCTAATATAATAAGTCTTTATCTACTTCAGTTTCTTGCACTTGAAGAATATGTGACAAGTCTGGTACATACTTTCTCAACAGAGAAATATGGAAGATATAATGTACGTGGCTTAAGCTCGGAGGAAGAGCTAAGCGATAGGACACATTGCCAACTCTATTCAATACTTCAAATGGTCCTAAATACCTAGGTGACAATTTCCCCTTTTTGCCAAATCTCATTACTCCTTTCATCAGAGAAATTTTAAGAAATACGTGGTCACCAATAGCAAACTATACATCCTTCCATTTTGGATCCGCATAACTCTTATGTCTACTGAAAGCAGTTCTTATTCTCTCCCTAATAACTAAAACTTTCTCCATTGTCTCTTGAATCAACTCAAGGCCTTCAATTGATTTCTCTCCAGGTTCAACCCAACAAACAGGTGAATGGCACTTCCAGCCATACAATGCCTCATATGGAGCCATACCGATGGTGGAATGATAACTATTATTATAAGCAAACCCCACCAAAGGTAAATACTTGTCCCAACTGCCTCCATAATCCAAAACACATAACCTCAGCATGTCTTCTAATATTTGGATGGTCCTTTTCATCTACCCATCAGTTTGTGAATGAAATGCAGTACTAAAATTCAACTGCGTACCTAATGCCTCTTGAAATTTCTGCCAAAATTCGGAAAGTAAATTGAGTACCTCTATCCGATATGATGGATATTGGAACTCCATATAGCTTTACAATTTTATCAATGTATAATTGAGTATACTGAGCTGCTGTATAGACAGTCTTAACTTCCAAGAAATGTGTTGATTTGGTAAGTCGATCCACTATAACCCAAATCGAAGCATAACCTTTTACAGTTCATGGCAACCCAACTACAAAATCCATAGTTACCTGTTCCCATTTCCACTCCTGCAATGCAATCTCTTGTAGTAGACTCGAAGGTTTCTGGTGTTCAACTTTCACTTGTTGACAAGCTAAGTAAGTAGATACAAACTTAACCACATCGTTTTTCAAACCAAGCCACCAATAATAACTCTTCAAATTATGATACATCTTTGTTGCTCAAGGAAAAACATTATAAGGTGCATGATGCATCTCTTGCACAATTTTCTTTCGTAATCCATCCACATCAGGTACACACAATCTATGTCCCAATTTCAGTACACCATTTTCCACCTTGAAGTCAGGAAACTTCTCAACTGATATATCATCTGCATACTTTACCAAATCTTCCTTTAACTTCACTAAATATGGGTCTTTATCCTGTGAGGCTACAATCTCATCAATGAACATTGGCCTCACTTAAAAGTGTGCAAACACAACTTTTGAATCAGTAATTTCCAATCGGATACCCATATTGAACAACTCTTTCAGCTGTTTGATCAATGGTCTTTTACTTACAACAATGTGAGATAGACTGGCCATTGACTTCCTGCTTAAAGCATCTGCCACTACATTTGTTTTTCCAGGATGATAAAGTATCTGGCAATCATAATCTTTGACTAGCTCCACCCATCTTCGCTGTCGTAAGTTCAAATCTCTTTGTTGCATAATATACTGAAGACTTTTATGGTCGGTGAAGATTTCACACTTTTCCCCATACAGATAATGTCTCTAAATCTTTAATGTAAAAACAACCGTTGCCATTTCCAAGTCATGTGTGGGATAATTCACTTCATGTTTTTTTAATTGCCTGGATGCATAAGCAATCACCTTCCCATGTTGCATCAATACACATCCAAGTCCCACTCTTGAAGCATCACAGTAAACAACAAATCCACCAGTGTCTGTAGGTAATGCTAATATTGGAGCTGTAGTGAGACAAGTTTTGAGCTTTTGAAAGCTCTCTTCATAGGCATCATCCCACTGAAACTTGACTTGCTTTCTTGTTAATCTGGTTAATGGCACGGCTATCCTTAAGAAACCCTTCACAAAACTACGATAATAACCAGCCATTCCCAGAAAACTACGAATCTCGGTCACGTTAGTTGGTATAGGCCATTCTGTAACCGCTTCGACCTTTTTGGGATCAACTTTAACACCCTCTCCACTGATAACATGACCTAGAAAACACATTTTAGAAAGCAAAAATTCACATTTCGAGAACTTGGCATACAACTGATGCTCCCGAAGAGTCTGCAATACCATTCTCAGATTTTCTTCATGTTCCTCCTTGCTTTTAGTATAAATAAGGATGTCATCAATGAAAACAATAACAAATCTATCCAAGAATGGTTCAAAGATCTGATTCATCATATCCATAAAAGCGGCAGGAGCATTTGTTAACTCGAAAGGCAACACCAAAAACACATAATGACCATATCGGGTTCTAAAAGCAGTTTTTATCACATCTTCCTTCCAAATTTTTAACTGATGATAACCCGATCGCAAATCAATCTTTGAAAAATAACTAGCATCTTGCAATTGATCAAAGAGATCATCTATTCTCAGAAATGGGTATTTATTTTTAATTGTCACCTTATTAAGTTGCCAGTAATCTATGCAAATGCGCAAAGATCCATCTTTCCTTTTCACAAAAAGAACCGGCGCACCCCAAGGTGAACTGCTGGGTCATAGGAACCCTTTATCCAGCAATTCTTGCAACTGGATCTTCAACTCCTTCAACTCAGTTGGTGCCATTCTATACAGAGGAATGGATATTGGATTAGTTCCCGAAAAAACTTTTATTTCAAACTCAATTTCCCTCTCCAGTGGTAAACCTGGTAACTTCTCAGGAAATACATCCACAAATTCATTTACCATAGGAATATGAGTAATATCAGAACCAGTTGCCCGGGTATCCACTACATGTGCTAAATAAGCTTCACATCCCTTCCATAACAGTTGTTTTGCTCCAATAGCTGAAATCACATTTGCCATCACCCCCATTCTCTCACCCTGGTACACAAAACTTGGCTTCCCTTTCGGTTTAAATTCTATTTTCTTTTCATAACAATCAATAGAAGCTCGATTATGTAATAACCAATGCATACCAAATATAATATCCAATTCTAACACTGGTAATTCAATTAAGGTTACTGGTATGTTTCTCCCTTCAATTCTCACTCTACAGTTTTTGTACTCTCTATTTATCATAATAATGTCTCCTAAGGATGTGGAAACCTCTAATGGCATTTCCATTTGACTACTATCCATTCCCAATTTATTCACATAAGCAGAAGACACAAAAGAGTGGGTAGTACTAGTATCAAACAAAACTCTAGCCAACTCATTTTGAATTAAAACCACACCTTCCACAGCTGTGTTAGATGCTCTTGCCTCCTGTTGATTAAGGGCGAATACTCTGCCCTGACCTCTGCCTGAGGAAGGCTGAGAAGAACCCTGTGTAGTACTCTGGCATCTACCTCTACCTATTGGGGGTCTATAGATGCCCTGAGTCTGCTGAACTATAGGCTGTGAGGATGCAATAACTCTCTGCTGACCTTGCTAACCTACGGTGAGTGGACAGTCTTTAATAAAATGGCCATGCTGGCCACATCTCAAGTAAGCCCTCGTCAACCATTGGCATGCATCAGAATGTCGTCTGCCACAAGTCCCACATACAGGAGTACTCTGTGAAGGCTGATCTGTCTGATGTACACTAGCAGATGCTCGAGGAGTTGATGAAACAACCTCGGATCTACTTTGCCCTCTACCCATACTAGCTACCGGCTGGCTCTATGAAGGCCTAAAACCACTCTCTGCAGGCCTACTCTGATAATTCTGTTCTCCTATCTTCCTCTGACTGCTTTGTCCCCTATTTCCATCTCATTCTCTACTCTTTCTTTGCCCTCTCATCCTTATATTTTTCTTCCATCTGAGTTGCGCTATCAATCAACTTTGTTAAGGATGTGAACTCCACTGCTAACAGTGAGTTGTGGAGGGAAGCATGCAGTCCTCTTCTTAACCTATGGATCTCCGCAGCTTCGTTAGGAACGATTTGTCTAGCAAATTTTGCTAGCCTCAAAAATTCCTTAGCATCAACTAAATAGCCCTAGTATTAGAACAAGGCAACATCTTCACCACCATTTCTAAATGATCTAGGAAAGGGCTAGGGTCATCTCCCTGCTTACCTCCAAACTTCGATAGTTCAAGTTTCAGAAAACTGAACATAGTAACTCCCCCTTCATCAATAACTCGTCTAACCATCGGTGTTGCAGGTGGAACCACAGGAGGTGGCACTGCTACTGATGGAGGAATTACAGGTGCTGGGGGTGGTACAGGCATATTATCTGGCTTGCGTCGCCTTAACTCTTCTATTTCTTTCCTTAACTGCTCATTTTCTCTCATCAATGCTTCATTCATTATATTAACATTCTCTACCACAACTTCCTCTTCTCTTTCTCTTCTTCTTCTTCTTCTTATCTGTGGCGGTTCAACTGATTCAACTCTATCTGGTGCTACTTGGGAAACTTCCTCAGCTTTCCTTCTCCTACCAGATCTAGAAGAACCCCGCCTAATAGATTCCATACGAACAACAATTCTGCCCCATCCCCTACCTCTCAAACGTCCTCGTGGCGGTATATTTTATAAACACACAAAAGGAATAGATATCAATTAGCAGAACACAGATAAACACATAACAGATAACAACAATTGACGTTACAGGAATCCTAATGCTCCATGGTACACTTATACACTTAAGACACTTATATCTAGTTAATTATGTTTCCTTTATTTCTTTGCTCTGACACCAACTCTGTCACATCCCCCATTTTAGGAGATATGATGGTTCTAGGGTATAGGGAAAGCATAAGGCCACCTAAACCCGTAGAACCCCATTCCGCATTTCTATAGAAAATTTGCCATAACTATTTTACTTTTACAATCTAATACCTAGGACCCAGAGTCCCTTTCTTCATAACCAACATTAACACAACCTGTACAAATCATCACTTCTATTCCCATACTCATCCCATACTATAATTTACATGCCACATTTATTATCATTTTCTCCAATCCAATACTTTACACTGCATATATAATGTAATAATTACATCTCGTTAACATAGCTTCATTTTACATTATCATTACTAAATTTATTATTCCATATCACGGAGCTACTATAAAAAGATCCATAAATACAAATAAGGAGTCATTACATAGATAAGGAAAATTCCACTCCTAAAGGAAGAGAGAGGAAATTGAATAGTCGCTATCTATCAAACCTTGAAAAGGATAAACCACAATGGGGTGAGACGAATCTCAGTGAATAACATATATATTCCCTCATTTGCAAGGCTAGGTGCTCACAAGAAAGGTCATTCAATAACAAATTACAATATTCTAAAATAGTAATATCAATACCAAGAAACAAGGTTTTCAATGGAATTCAATATCAATTTTCAAGTACAATATAGTTCAATAGGAACAATCATATAATCAATAATATTGGTCACTTGCAAGAAAAGACTATGAACCAAATGTTCTATATCCATGATAGTTAGCAAAATCTAATGAACTATGGACAGAGACTACAATTAAGTAGCATGTCAATAGTCATACAGTTGATCAGACTGTATGTCTAGGACCTTAATCCCCTCCTAGATAGGGTCCTCAATATAATACACTGTGCACAATGCCAGATGAACAAACATTTACCCCATCGGGATAGTAGTACTGTCAATGGTCCCATATATAGGGTAAGTAAAAATGTTGTCCAATAATGAACATCAATCAATACATTTATATATATCAAGGATTCAATTAACAATGGCTACATAATCAAGAAACTTTAATAATAATACAATTTCTTAGGGAAGATTCAAGAAAACAATATGCAAAGGTGACAAGTAAAGAAACATATATGTTACTCACCCTAAAAATCCAATGTGTCCAACCACCTAGCACAAACTAAAAGGGTGGTCTTCCACTTCCTTGTCTTTTCCTTTATCTCTCTCAATTTAGAAACCTAATTACATTAAAATACAATAAACATACCTAAATTCTAGATAACATTCAAAAATCCTGAAATTTCTATCCGAGCATACCCTGATGTTTCACTTATAACTCATTATGTGCGGGTCCAAATGCTACTCTGTTTTCACTGAATTTTAGCTAAGAATAATGAAACCTTTCTCATGTTTTTACTTTCCCCTGATTTGGAACTTAAGATCCTCATATCAACCAATTTTAGAAGGGTTACACTTCTGAAATCCCTAACCCGAGCCTGTCTGACTCAGGGGTACATAATTAACAATACAGTGAGAATTTTACAAAACTTTCAAAAGAAAAAATATTCCTGACATATATATGTACAACTTTCATGTTTTAAATATTTCAAATTCATACATTAAAGGCCTAAAAACTTAGCTCCAACTTTTTGATGAGTCTCAAGAATTTCACAAAAATGAAACCCCATTCGAGTCAGTTATGTTTGGAGACTCATATCTCCAAACACAAAAGGATTCAGTTAAAATGTTCTGAAGAATATATATTCTACACATACACAGCTACAGCTTTCTTGTTTTTCATATTTTCAAATTCTACCCCTAAGGCCACAAAAATGAGCCAAAATTTCTATATAGTCACAGAAATTTTTTGAGATGGAAAATTTCAGAATTCCCAATCAATTTCTCTACTCTAGAAATATCATCCTATCATTTAATCATTCAAATAACTCATTAAAAAATGAATTTCAAAACTTATTAAGAAATTTGTCTTGGAGAAAAATTGCTCCAAATCTCTATCTAAGCCCAAATAATTCAATTAGGTGTTGGGGAAAATATTATTTGTGAAGGAATTTATGCTAGATCAAGAGATTTTAGGAAGCTAGAAAGAACATTGTCCATGAAGAAAAGCTTGGAATTTTCGGCCATTAAAGGAGGAATAAAGAAGATGATGGCTTCCTTTGTAACACTTATCTACTTATATAACAAATGGTCCAATAGAAAGATTAGGGAAAAAGAAATAAAGAAAAAAAAAAGCATAAAATTAAATCATTTTAATTGTAGAAATAATTATACATATATATATATATATATATATATATATATATATATATATATATATATAATTATTTATACACTTTTGTTGACTTTTTAGGCTAATCCTTAATTAATTAGTAATTAATCAATTAATTAACTATTAAGTATTCTCAATTTAATTTGTTATAATTTTTAATACTCTAATATTTTCAACTATATTTATATTGCCCATTTTATTCAATTAATTTTTATTTAAATTCTATAATTCACTCTAATGTCTATTTTCCATTATCCTTAATTAATTTTCGATTACTGCTCGCCGGAGAATTAAAAAAAAAAATTCCTACCCGATTTGGGTTTCCTATTATAATCGTTCGGGTTATTACATATAGTGACAACTTTTATATATATATATATATATATATATATATATTCTTTATTTTAATGCTTCCATAAAATTCTTAAATGTAGGATTAAATTGAAATATATTAACTCACAAACTTAACAATAAATAAACTACTAGCTCTCCTCAGAGCACATGATATCTGACGATTGGAAAGATGCCTGAAACATCGAGACTGGATAACACATGAAAAAAAAATTTAGAATTGAGACAATCCAACTTTAACTTTAGAATTACACGAAAATTACTTTAAAAACTTGTCGAGATTCGGTAGAACCTCCCTTAAAATTAAGACATTTACCTGCTAAAATAAAAAAAAAAATATTTCTATATAATCCGTATGGCTCACAATAATCAATATTAAATCAATTGTCCCTCTAGAGTTTCATAATCAACAATCAACTCATCATCATACATAATATATATATATATATATATATATATATATATATATATATATATATATATATATATATATATATATATAAAGAATAGACTATATTTCAATTTATAAAATGATTTGACAACATAAAATGTCGATTTTGTAAAAATCAAAATAA
>CANXYC010021419.1:0-10704 GCA_948193065.1 Aleurites moluccanus | reverse complement strand
ACTTCGGTAAGACTATATAGCATTACAAATCACATATTTCACTCAAACAAACATTCAAACACATCAACTACACAAGGCATACACAATATACCTTATAGACTTTACTTTACACAAATCATACTATACACATACCTTTATACCAAAACTCATATCTAATACCATTTTTAAGTCACATTATGCATATTCATTACTAATGAAACACTTTAGTAACTCTTATACACTTAACTTTTCATTTCACATTAAACATATACTACATTTAAACTTAACTTCCAAACACTCAAATCAATCATTCTTTACATAATTAAAACTACACATTTCCATCATTTCAAACACTTATTCATATTTAAACTTCACTTTACAAATCCCATTAGCCTAACACTTAAAACTAACAAACTCAACTTAACTTACTTGAATGGAATTCATTCCATTCTTCAATTTTTCAATGCCATTTCATCCATTAACATATATAAGCATCAAATGAATCACATTTAGGCATTTAAACCTAATGAACATCTAAACACATATCACTAAACCAATTTACCACATTCGGCCAAAACATCATTCCTTTCAAATGACTTCCTTTTCAACTTTTAATCATCAATTCATCATTTCCATACTAAATACAACTCATTCATACCTTTAAACACTTAAAAGAATCAAATGTACATCAAACCTTGACTACCTAAAGTTTCGGCCAAAATACATTTTGCTCCAGATTAATTTATTTTCATTTTTCAATCATCATTTCATGCTATACACATCAATTTAACATCATTTAAAGCATTAAATCAATCAAAACTCAACTTTACTTCAATGTTCTTCACTTTAGGGTTTCAAACCATTAATTCATATTCCAACCATACAAAATGGATTCTAATCCATAAATACTAATAAGAAACACCATATAAACATTGCTCTTAATGCTTCTCCTTACTCTTGGAATAGATAAGTGTGAGGCGTCGCTCGAGCACCTCCTCTTGTGGATCCAAGGAATCGGGAATGCTATCATTTTTAGGGATGATTTCTCATGGAGGAGGCAACCTTAATGCCTTTTGAAAATGATTTTGACATTTTGAAGTCGCCAACTTAAGTTATTTTTGGTTGGAAAAATTTAAGGAAAAAACCCATTTTTGACTCTAATTTTATCCCAAAGGAAAATAAGTGCACTAGTCTTTGAAACCAAAGAGGATTCAGGGACTAGATTTTCGGTTGAACTTGGCTTCTAATTTTAACCTTGATTTAAAGCGTTTTCATGAGCAGTTTAAAGGATGAGATATATAGATGCATGAGTAGGTAATTGAATGGATAAAAGCAGTAAAGCAGTAAAGCAGTAAAGAGAGTGATAATTTAAATTATTACAATTCAAGAATCTCAAAATATGGGATATAAACTCTAACCCTTATGGGTTCTAGGTCGATGACACATTCCCCGAATAATACATTCAATAAGGCAGTTAATTAATAGAAAAGAGATCACTTTGATCTTTTTGGATTTGAAGCCCTTACGTAGCTTGCCTGCATATCCCGTTGAATGGGAATCAAAACCCATGCAGTTCTTCCTTCTTGAGAAAGAGGGTTGACTTATGTCTTATTTATCATGTTTTGATTCTTTATTTTGATGCTCTATCAAAGTAAAGAAGATGAGTTAGGAGACGATACCTTTTCCTTTGCTTTTTGAGGAGGCAGCGGTCGGATTGCTTGCCTGGATCGGAGCTCCACTTTGGATTGATTGAAGCCCGGAAAGACGGTCGGATTGTCTTTTATCTGATTTCTTTAGGAAGGCGGTGGTCTGATTGCTTGCCCAGATCGGAGCTCTACTGGGGATCGGTTGAGGCCTAGGAAGACGGTCTGATTGTCTTTTATCTGATAATTCAAAACAAGCTAATCAATAGATTGATTTTGTTAGAAATAATTTTGAGGCTCCACACGCCCCGAATTGATTATTCTTTAAACTCAAAGAGAGTTAAAGAAATAAGAAGAAATCGTCATATGAGAGAGAATAGAAGAAATCCGAGAAGAAAAATTTGACTTCAAGTGATTTCGGGGTCCAAATTATAAAGGAGGGGGTCTTGTATTTATAGGCATAGGGGCTGCCACCGGAGGGAGGTGGTGGTACCGCCCATGAAGGAGGGCGGTAGCACAAAAGATAGCCGGTGGTACTGCCGGAGGGGGTGGCAGTACCACCGGAGGGGGGCGATGGGAGGGAGGCAATGCCTTCCCTTAGGGTGGCACCTAAGGCCCGGACCTAGTTCTGACAGTTTCTGAGTTTGCCAGCGAGCGGGCTTGGTTCCGATGAGTGTCGATCAGCTACGCACGAGTCTGGCGGATGCAAAAAATGAGTGTTAACAATAAGAATGTCATCTATGAATACTATGACAAACTTATCCAAAAATGGCTTAAATACCTTGTTCATCAGATCCATAAATGCAGCCAGTGCATTAGTCAACCCGAATGACAACACCAGAAACTCATAATATCCATACCGGTTCCTAAAAGCAATCTTGGGCACGTCTCCCTTCCTAATTCTCAACTGGTGATATCTAGATCTCAGATCAATCTTTGAGAAAGGACTGACACCTTGCAACTGATCAAACAGATCATCAATTCTTGGCAACGAATATTTATTCTTCACTGTCACTTTATTCAACTGCCGGTAGCCAATACACATCCTTAAAGAGCCATCCTTATTTTTCACAAATAGCACTGGAGCACCCCACAGAGAATTGCTCGGTCTAATAAACCCTCTATCCAATAACTCCTGCAATTGCACCTTTAGCTCTTTCAATTCTGTTGGTGCCATTCTATATGGAGGAATGGATATCGGACCAGTGCCTAAATACACCTTAATCTCAAACTCTATTTCCCTATTTGGGAGTAATCTTGGAAATTCATCAGGGAATTCTCGAACCTCTGGTATATGATCAATCCCTATTGACGTCTTCTACACATCTATCACATAAGCCAGGAATGTTGAACAACCTTTCCCTATCATCCTTCTAGCCTAGATAGCAGAAACAAAACTGATTCTAGATTCACGTCTATTACCCTGGAATTCAAACTCTAGTTGCCCCTCAGGTTGGAATTTAACTCTTTTCTCATAGCAACAAAAAACTGCACGATGTATCATTAGCCAATCCATACCAAGTATCACATCAAGCTTTAACACAGGCAGTTCTATCAAATCAACAAGCAAAATATTATCATCAATCTCAATCACACAACTTGGGTAAAAATAATTCACTTCTATACTCTCCCCCATAGGTGTGGCTATCTCTAAGGGAACATTCAATAACAGCCTCTCTTTATTCAACTTAGGTGCAAAAGATGGTGAAACAAAAGAATGTGTAGCACCAGAGTCAAACAATGCCTCAACTATTTCATTATGTATAAGAATCATACTTGTAATCACATTATCAGATCTCTGTACCTCCTGAGCATTTATAGCAAAAACTTGCCCCTGACCTTTGCCTGCTGGGGCTTGACTGCTGCTCGGTGCCTGACCTATGCCTCTACCTCTACTAGAAACCTCTCTAGCTATATTCTGACTCATCTGAACAGTAGGCTAGGACATTTATGCTGAAGGCTGTTGATCACCCCATAAAGGACATCTACTAATGAAATGACTATGCTGCCCACATTTCAAGGAAGCACTTGTCTGTCGTCGACACTCCCCTCCGTGCCTTCTACCATAAAAAATGCAAATCGGTACACTGGGCATCTGAGTGGTAGGTCTAGAATATCCTTGTGAATAAGCAGGTGCTGACTGTACTAGAGGTCCCCTACTCTGTGTCCTCCTCCTCTGACTGCCAGACGGAGGTCTTTCATCAAATATGGGCACTGGCTAAATCTGCCTAGATTGGGAGCTACTCTCCCCCTCCTACCGTGTGATCTAGGTCCTCCCTTTCTTTTCTGATCTCTCTTGGCTCTCTCTGACTTGTACTTTTCCTCCATTTGATTGGCCTTGTCAATGATGGTAGTCAGAGATGTGAACTCTGTAGCAAGCAAGGCATTATGAAGTGAAGCATATAATCCGCTCCTGAATCTGCTAATCAAATCTGCCTCAATAGGAGAAATCTGTGTAGCATATCTGCTCAATCTAATAAACTTCTCGGCATAATCCTCTACTGTCCTGTTACCCTGCTCAAGCTCCTCAAACTGAATCTGTAATACCCTATAAAAGCATAACATATTTTTGTGGATAAAGTTCTCAGTATATGGTTTGAAATTATCGAAATAACTAATGATAATTTTGAAAACCCAGTTAGGGCAAAAACGGAAAACTTTTTTTGAAATTATCGATGTCAATATTGCTGCCGCAAAAATAGCAATACGGTCGACAAATGAATTTTTGATTTTGACTAGAGAGTAAATGATTATGTACATTCATGTGTAAATACAGTAAAAAGAAAGAGGAGAAAAATATTTAAGAACACTAATAAAGTAAGCGATGGTAAAACTGTAAATAAAAGAAACTTTAGGGGTATAGTGGAATTTCGACAGTCTAAGTTTCAGAACGGCTCTGAAATTTTATTAATAAGTATTAATAAAAATAATATGTTTGAATATTCACTTTGAAATTCAAATTTCGACGGAATTGTCATAATAAATTACCGAAAGAAAATGTGGCAAAAGTACAATTTAAGGAAAGTTGAAGGACCAAAAGGAAATTTACTATTTGTGACTTATTATATAAGCTTGCCTTATAATTTTTTTTCCCATTTCTTCTTCTTCCATCCATGGCTTCTCTTCTTCATTTCCATTTGATTTTTCTTCCATTTTGTTAAGGAAAATTATTGGAAACTTGAAATAAACTACAAATTATCCATCCTCCATCAAATTCCATCCATAGAAATCAAGAAAATTTTAAGAACACCACACTTGAGGATTTTATCCATTTCAAGCATTTGAGGTATATTGCGATTTTGTTTGATTTTATGGTTTAATTAGGGTTATTTGATATTCGTTAGATTGGGTAATTGGTTTAATTGCATCAATTGATGCATTATGCATTTTTGCCCAATTTTCAAACCCTAAACCTAAGTTGTATGGATGGATTTTGTGCAAATGAGTATAAATTGAGTATAGAATAAGTCAATTAGATGTTTATTGATGATTAATTGATGGTTACATTGTTATAGAAAATTCGGTTGAAGAAAATTGCTGATTTTGCCTACTTTGAGAAATTTGAGGAAATTGGTGGCAAAGCAATTTTTTTTTGGTGAATTGGAGTGTTAGGTGAGTTTAATATGTATCATTTCTTATTTCTAAATTGTTAAAATGCAAATTCAAATCCATTTGTGAAAACCCTAAAGTGACCGAACCACTTTAGGGCAAATTTGCCTAATTTTGTTCTTGGTTTTGGGTTTGTTTTTCCATGCCAAATTGATCTATTAGATGATGTTTATTGAGTTGTATATAATGCCTATGGAATTGCTTACAACGTGTGTGTTTGTTGATAATTAGGGCAATGTCAATGTTGCACCAAAACCTTGCCAAAATGTCATCTCATTGTTGCACACAATGTGTTCGATAAAATGCCTTGCCTAAAAATCCATAGGCCAACCATTTGAATGCCATCGTAGCCACCGATAATGGCATGCCAATTACGTTAACTTTTTGGCTATAAATGACTAATTTATGTTTGATTCCATTGTTGGTTGCTAGACCTTTGGTCATCGTATAATCTATTATTATTGATGTCTTATTGACTCTATTGCTCATTGAATTGATTTATGATGAGTTATTGATATTGATGATGCCTTTATTGTAAAATGGTATCTATTGATGTGTTATTGTTTTTATTTGATTCTGAGGTGATTTGACAAAGCTGCCACCCCGACAGGGTAGTGAGTTCATAGTGTCAGCATTGTGCACAATGTATTGTTATAGTACCCTGAACTAGGAAGGGATGTCCTAGTCATAAGACCGGATGCATCTTATGTTTATTTATATGAGTGATTTGTGCTTGACACATTTTTATGCGTTTCATGATTCTTCATATGTCATTTCCATCTTATCTATGTGATATTCATTTCATTGATGTGATTGTTTACTTACAATCATATTCTGTACTTGATTATGTGTTACAGAGATTCTGAGTATATTGATTCATTTATTTCATTTTCCTATTGCTTATTGATAATCCATTACCTATTTTATTGGTTGATGCATATTAGATTCACTGAGTATCATATATACTCACCCTCTCACTGTTTACCGTCTCAGGTGCAGATTAGGAGGTAGAAATCCCAAAATTTTGACTCTCTGTGGATTCTGCAATTTTATAGCAGTGTAATTATTTTAAACACTGAATATTTTGTATGTTCATGTCCTAGCTACTCCATGGGTTTTGTATGGTATAGTTAGTGTATGGACATGTATGTAAGGGAACATTGGAGATTATTAATGATATGATTATGGTATTTACAGAAAGTTATAGAATGAATGACAGAGTGACAGAATGGATAATGTATATGTGCAGTGTATGGTTATTTATTGTTATGTGATTAATGATGGGTATAGATATTTCCACTGCAATATTGTTATTGTATTGATGAGATTGATGGGTTCTACGGGTGTTGGTTGCCTCAGCATCTCCCGTACCTTAGGATCGTCGCAATCCGGAAATGGGTCATGACAGAATCAAATTCCTGGTTTTCACCCCTTCTGTCAAGAACTCATTAATCAGCCCCTGTCTGAACTCTACCCAAGTAGAGGATGATTGCCATATAATTTGGGCTCCATACGTAGAGAAAACCATGTCTAGGCTTTCCTCCTCAGTAATAACCCAACTTGCCCAACTGCCCTGACATCTGAACAAGGTAGCCACCTACCTTTTCTATCTGCTCTAAGAAATCAATCGGCTCATCACTCTGTCACCCTAAAACTCAGGTAGATTAAGCTTCAGAAAGTTAAACATAGTACCTCTGCCCTCATCAATAACTCGACGGGCTCCCTGTACAGCAGGCTTGCCAGGAACTACTACTGGCTGTATTGGAGCAATAGGTACAACAGTTGGTGCAACTAGAGGTGACACTGCTACTGGTGCTAGTGGTGGCGTCATATTCTATCGTCCTTGCCTCAATTCTACTAATTCTCAATGTAAATCCATCATCCCCTGCATCATCTCCATCCTCTAAGGGTTATCACTCCTCCCTATCTCCTCTGTCATCCATTGGGATCTGGATGGTTCCTCTGAAAACTCTTTGACAAGAGACTCGTTAGAAACTACTTCTGCCTTTTTGGTATCCCTATCTCTGTCATCATACATCTCTGTCAACTATCAAAAAATAGAAACAATGAACTCAGTACATTACAGAAATGCAGAATACTTATACAAACTTGATGAATACAACAAAAGAATATACAAGAATTCCTATGCTCCATAGTTTACTTAAATATATTATTCTATACCTAGTCACTATTCATCTATAACCTATGCTCTAATACCATCTCTGTTACGTCCCAATTTCAAAACATGATGGTCCTAGGATGTAGGAGATGCCAGAGGCGACTGACACCCATAGAACCCAGTATCATATACTATAATCAAATACTTTCAATTAATAAACTAATTACTCAATTAATTTCCATTTTGACATTCTATAATCTGTCTATAATTTTTCTGCAATTGACTGTAATTACTATCATCTCATGTCATAACATTAATTAAACTCCATATTATACCATACATACATAATCATAGTCTAACTATGCCATTTATACAACCCATGGAGTAACTAAATTATTTACAAAAATACAGTGTTAAAATAATTATACTGTCATAAAATGTAGCAGGAATCCACAGAGATATTAACAAACAGGATTCTGCCAACTATTCTGCACCTGGAAAGGGGAAACAATGAGAGGGTGAGTATAAAATACTCGGTGAATCTAATATGCATCAACCATAAGAAATGATTGGAATATCAATAAACAATAGGCAGATAATCAATAAATATTAATCTACTCAACAATATCTGAATGAGGAATCAGCATATGGTGAATGACTGTAGAGTCAATAATCAGGTCAATGAAGCTATATCACATGGATAAGACATATAAAGGGCTATGAAACTCATATCACATGTAACAATCATGTATCAATATACATAAGACAAATCAGGTCTTATGGCTAGGACCGTTAACCTTTTTCAGCTAGAGTATTATGATACAATGTGCACATTGTACCCACTACACCGTCGGAAGTAGCTCTGTCAAATCTCATTAGAATAAATAGAAGCATGGAACAAGTCAATCAATATCAATAAACACTAATAATCTCATCAAGTAACATTAGATCGTGAATTTAATCGAACGAGACTATAATAAAGCAATGAATAAGCAATGGAAGAAGTAATAAACAATGGTATTATGAATATCAAATAACCTTGGAATGAATCAAAAGTTGAACAATCAAAGTCAAGAAGTTGGCTCAATTGGCATGCCAATGCAGCTGGCAACGATGCCATTCAAATGGTAGGCCTATGGATAAAACAACGGTAGGCCTATGGCAAAATGAACTAGGCATTTTGTCAAACACATGGTGTGCATCATTGAATGGATAATTTGGATAGGTTATGGTGCAATATTGACATTGCCCATATAATCAACAAACAAATCACAATCAAGGAAACACAATAGGAATCAATTTGCCAATAATAAACATCATTCAAATGATCAAAATGACAAGTGAAACATGAAGAAAAACAAGACAAAAATCAAAGGATGAATAGTAGCTTATGGTTCGGCCAACATGGTGCTTTTGGAGGAGATTTCCAATGAACATTTCAATGCCTAGGACATGTTAAATGATGCATATTAAACTCACCTCACACTTCAAAAAAGCTAGGAAAATTGATTTTCCACCTTAAGCTTCAAAGAAGGCAAAATGTACATTCATCCAATTCCTTGTGTTCTACATCAAACCAATAACAAATTAACCATCTATTAGTCTCCAATTAACATAATCTAAGCTTAATTAACATTAACTAACACTAATTCAAAGATTCAAATCATACAATTTCAATCTAGGATTTTCAAATTGGGGAAAACTGTCAAATGCATCAATTGATGCAATTAAACACTAAACCCATCCTATTTAACATCTAACACATCTAAATCATCTAATAAACTAAAGAAATCAACTTGTTGCTTCAAATTGGTGATCCACCTAAAATTCCCCTTCACTTTGTTCTTGAATTTCTTTGAGTTCCAAGGTAAGAAATGGATGGAAAATGGAAGAACAAAGGTTTGATTCAAGTTTTCTTTAGGTTTTCTCTTGAAACAAGCTTGAAAATTGATGGGTTTTACTTGGAGAATGATTCAGCCAAAGCTAGATGGGAGGGAGAAGATGACCAAAATTTCTCTAAGTGTTGCTTATATAGGTGCGTTAGATGGCAAATTATATTTAGGTCCTCAAACTATCCATTAATTGGACTTTGACCCCATTTCCTTCTGTAATTTATTCTGTTAATTCTGTGAGGAATTAGATTTCAAAGTGGGAATTGAAATGACTTTTTTTTATCTGTACTTTATCATAAAAATAGTTTCAGAGCCATTTTAAAATTCAGACAGTTTGTTTCCCACTATACCCTTAAAGTTCAACTTATTTATGATTTTGCCATTATTCAAATTTTCAGTGTTCCAAAATATTTTTCAACTTTTCCTTTTCACTAAAATTTCACATATAAATATATGATTCTTTACTCCATGGTCTGAATAAAAAATTCATCTATCAACCGGACTACTATTTCCCCAGGCAGTGTAATTAACACCGACATTTACTAGGACAGTATCACAAATGCATTCTAACTATATTTCAAAAATTATCCTTAGTTCTTTCGATGGTCCCAGTTTGATAACTAGATATATTATTATTTAATCATAGTAGTATTTCCTAGGGTATTATAGGTTCCCAGCTTCTTCTTCAAGAAACCAGAGTTCATTTTGTAATGTAATTACTGTAATATTATTGTATATGATTATTTCCTAGATATGCTCAATGGTTTATAATAACTGGCATTTAGTAAAATAGACTGAATAGATATTATAATTATGTGATGAAGTATATTATTAGAATGCCATTTACGTATGATTAATGATAATTGTAACTATGTTACTTGTAACTCCTCAGTTGAAAGGCTTAGAACACAACCTTTAGAGGCAAACCAAAGAGGGTTTTCTTATATGTTTGCATGATATGTATGATGCATGTTTATGCTTAAATTGAATGAATATGTATGTTTTAGACAGTTTTACACATGTAAAAGTACATCAAAGGCGGTTAGGAAGAAATTGGAAGAAACTTGAAATTTTGTGAATTGGGGGCAAAATAGTCATTTTGCACCACTTCGAGTTCTTATGGAATTATCACCATATTTAGAAGTAAAAAATGATTTAAGGGAATGTAAATGGTGTTAGTTTATTAATTTGAAGATTTAATTGAAAAATAAACCCGACTGAAAATTGTACTGGGTAAGCTCTTCAATTGAGGTGCTTCGGTTGCACTAAGGGCATTATGGTCTTTTCCTTTGAGTACGGAATTATACTATGTATGTAGCCTTATGATATTAGTTTAGGCTTGATTAAATCCAACCATTGGATCAAATGATGGAAAAATGGACGGTTGGATCAGTAGGTTGCAAATTTGTTATCATAAGCTTGATGTATTGGATTTTTGCCATTAGTTTTTTATTAGGTGTGG
>CANXYC010021399.1:0-13294 GCA_948193065.1 Aleurites moluccanus | reverse complement strand
ATATATATATGTTTATGAGGATATATGAGATAGTATTTCAAAATAAACAGTGTTTTATGAATGATGGATATATATATATGCATAGATATGCCATATGTAACAGATGATGGATAAGTTTTATTCCGCTGCGATAAATATATATGTATATTGTGAATGTGATTGATACTGGGTTCTACGGGAGCCGGTCGCCATTGGCACCTCCCGTGCCCTAGGACCGTCGCTATCCGACTGCGGGAACGGGTCGTGACATAATCTATGAAATATATGCGTAATATTATTTATGAAAATTCATTTATTATTATTTTTACTCGTAGAAGTTTTACTCTATCTCGCATGTGATTGACACCTTCTGGAGTAAAGCTGAATATATCACTGAATATTAAGGGTTTCTATATACAGCAATTTGCAGCATAATTCATTAATATACAATAGTTAGGGCCACTACGTGCAAAAGAGATTGTGCAGCAAAATTATGAAAACAAGTGCATTACTACTAAGATGATCACAGAACAAATTTTGCAGCAATATACACCCTTTTTCAATACAATTTGTTCTATATTTACTGATATGTGTTTTGATGTGTCTATTTATATGTTGCAGCCATAATTTTCTTCCACGTCCCGACGTAAACCTGAAGAAATCTAACTTTATTTCCTTTCTTCCTTGACAGATGGACAAAGCATAGGGACCAAAAAGTGGACCGTAATATTGCTATGAACAGGAAAATATATGAAAGCGGTTAACTTTGAAGGCTGTGTGACTAGATATCAACCTAACAATAAGGATTCAAAAGAAAAAGAATAACAAATTAATCCATTATGAGGAGTTGCAAAGGCCACTGCAAGAGGAATAGACAAACCAAATAGTAAATAGTACTATACTTTTTTACATTTGCTAAATGTGAATAATATCTCTGGTATTAAACACTTAGAAAATGTTTTTTTTTCTGGATGTATCAATAAATTGTTACAATAATTCAGTTCCATTGCGTCAATTTAAACAACCTATAAAGAAAATTTAGTTCCCAATCTTTCTAAAGTAGTTCTTCAAGAAAATAAACCGAAACCCTCACAGAAGCAAGCCCCTTTAGCTTGTGCAAATGCACTTGTCACCTCTCACATGCCTATGCCTTTTAAAGGGCATGCCCATGTGAGGTTGCTTGTTGATTTTCGAAAAACAGGCAGTAACTACTGCCTCTCACATGCCCAACAGGCACGAGCATGTGCCAAAATTTTTTTATTTTTTTTTAAATAAAATTTATTAATAAAAAGACTAAAATATACATGTAAAAATAATTAAACACAAAATCAACAAATAAACAAATAAAACAATTGAAACAAAAATTAAAAATTAGAAATAAAATAAAATAAAATAAGAAATCTTGGGTTGCCTCCTAAAAGCGCTCTTTTTAAGTCACTAGCTTGATTATTCTTCTCATTTTAAGGGCTCTGCAAAGGAAGAGTTGATTTGAAGTGAATGAATTGTTCCCCATCAATGTAATGCTTCAACCTATGCCCATTCACCTTAAATGAATTTGCACCCTTTTGGTGTAATTCAATAGCTCCAGGTGGAAATACATTTTTCACAACAAATGGTCCACTCCACCTAGTCTTAAGTTTCACTGGAAAGAGATGTAAACGAGAATTAAACAAAAGAACTTTATCCCATTCTTTAAATTCATTTTTCATGATATGAGAATCATGCCATGCTTTAGTTTTGTTTTTTTAAATCCTGACATTCTCATATGTTTGACTTCTCCATTCATTCATCTCATTTAGCTGAAATTTCCTTTTATTACTGCAACTTGTAAATCGAAATTTAAAAATTTGGTTGCTCAATAAGCTTTATGTTCTAGTTCAACAGGTAAATGACAAGTTTTACCAAACACTAACCGATATGAAGACATACCGATTGGAGTTTTAAATGCAGTTCGATTAGCCCAAAGTGCATCATCCAACTTGAGTGACCAATTTTTCCTAGACGAACTGACAGTCTTTTTCAAAATTTATTTTAATTCACTATTAGGCTTAAATTAATTAATTTCCAAAATTTATTTAAATTAATTAATTTCAAAACATTTTATGATTTAGGCTTCCCATAGCCTTAGCTAAAAAGGAATTTAGTTCATATTAAATCTAATAAAAATCAAAGAAAACAAGATAGAAACCATAATGGAAACCATTAGAGAGTGATTCTTCTTGATTTTGGGTCTCTTTTAATCTTGATTGCTCGCTCACTAATCTCCTCTATTTTCTGCAGTAGCCGCCTCTGTTTTTCTCTCTAAAATTCTCCTCTTCTTACCCTAAAAATGCCCAGCTCCTTTTATAAGCTTTCAGCCCGACACATGCTCATGTCTCCTGATAGACATGCCCATGTCTTCATTAAAATAGTAATTTTCAGCTCATTTTTTCAAATATTCCTAAAAAGATAAATACAAAATAAATAGATAAATACTAATTAAAATATAAAGAAACACCTAAAACCCTAAATAATTTGGATAAAACTAATATATATAATTTACACCTATCAAATACCCTCACACCTAGCTTTTTGCTTGTCCTCAAGCAAATAAACACGTAAAAACTAAAAACTAAAATAAGAACTTGGATAATGCTAAAATTCAGAGTTCGAACAATTTTTGAAAATAATTTAAATCGATTCTCAAATCAAAATTCCAGCAATATCAAGTGAAATAATAGTATCCTTTCACAAACATCATTTTCACCTCATCACATACATCAATGAAAAATTCAATAATTTAAATGTCTAACAAAGTTGTATATGAATAAATCTTATCTCATAACTAATTCTTTAGTTACTACTACAAACAAGAGTAGCAAAACAGGGTAATTATTTACCTTCTTTTTTTTTTTTACTTTAGTTCATAAGTTGTACTTGAATTTTGACGCGAATACAAACATTTGTGATAAATGCACTCGGTTACTCAACAAGCCGCAACCAACAGAACTGAATACTCATATTTCGAACTGGCACTTTCCGTAAAAGTAAACATGGGGCTCATGAATACTCCTAGTTGTTACTCAATTCAAAACATTGGAGAATTTTATTTTATTTACTTATTTTTTACCATTTTTTTTAACCCTCTTTACTTAAACTTTGTTTAGGACTAGCTTCCAAAGAAAAAATCATGATTTAAAATTTAAACCTAAGCAACTAAGCTAGAAACCAAATTAATTAATTTTTTCAAAGAAATATGCAACTAAGCAACATTAATGCTCACAAAATTCAACAAAAATTTCACAAGATATTATCAAAACAATGATTTAATCATCAATAAAAATTAGTTCAGAAATTTCTTGAGCTAAAAATTATTTCATTATCTAAGTTTCTTCCCCCACACCTATCTAAAACATTGTCCTCAATGTAAAAACAAAAGAAAAAATAAAAACAAAAAACAAAAATATGAAAATGATTGAAGATACTTCCCTATAGTAGTATATGATTCTGCATTGAAATGTTTCGCTACAGTAATTAAAAGCAAGGATAGGGAGAAACAGTATTGAATAAAAATATTCAACAAAAACGAACATAAAAACACCAAATAACACAAGCTACCAAATATAACGAAACACTAAAAACAAAGAAAAGAAAGAGAAGATAAAACCCATATTCAATTTGCTGCTGGAGGAGGATGAAATCCAACAAAATCAAAGTAGGCCTTTAGCTGGCTATTGACTTGAACCCATTCAGCTCTCTCTCTTTCTTCATGAGTTGTAAATTTAGCATCTAATTGGTCCACCTTGGTTGTCAAATCATCTAGTTTTGAGACAACCTGAGTTAAATCAGATTTCTCAGGATCTAGTGTACCTGTATCATTGACATTTCTCGAAGAACTAGCATGGCCAACATTAGGAAAAGAAGGTGAAGTAGCATTAATCAGAACATAAGACTCACCTCTCCATTCTCATATTTTTCAAAGTCTGCATATCTATCAAATCCTTACCTGGTATTGGTTTCAAAGTAGTGCAAGAGGAATAAAAAACCTTTAAATATTCAGCAATTTGCGTTACGAAAGTACCAACTACAATAGCATTTGATTCACTCTTTGCCACTGAAACTAAATGCAAGCTAAGCCAGTAACCGAAATTAAGCTGCTTTTTCCTTGTCAGACACCATAGGAAAAATAATTCTTGCTTAGATACCACTCCATTACTATGCTCCCATCCACAGGGTATAAGAAAAAAATCTATGCAGGTATCGGAAAACAGGATTAATAATGGCAGTGGACTTGGACTGACTAGGGTTATATACAGCCTCAGAATTAGTAATTTCATGCCAAAAATCATTAGTAACAAAAGAAGAGTCATATGACATGCGTCCATATCCCTCAAATTCAAACCCAAAATTTTTATTAAGCACAGTTAAAGGAATTTGATAATTTTTGCCCAATAAAGTGAAGTAAATACTATCAAATGCTGTGGTATCCGTGCTTGATGTGTCCATTCGCAAAGAGCTTAAAAATTCAATAGTTAATTCTTTAAAACCAGGCTTTCTAAGGGACACAAATTTTTCCAAAGATAAAATTTTTAAAACCTTTTCAACTTCTTCTAACAGACCCAATTTGCTAAGAGCTGAAAAACAAGGAAATCTATTGGGGAGAAATTGTCTTTTTACCAAACGATGACACCGTTCTTAATGTGAAGGATTACTGAATGTGGGTATTTGAAAATCTAATGCTGGATGCGTTTCTTGGGTGAAGATGGAAGTGACCGGACTTCTACTGATTACGATCGCGACTAGCTCGTGGATGGCGAGGAGGAAGATGTTGGTGTGTTTGTTGATCGCGGCGGGGAATCTGGTCTAGTCGGCGAGTGCGCTCCTGACCGATTGGTGGTGGTGTGTTGACTGCAAGCTTGGTGGCTCTCTGTCGTCGGGTCTCCATGGTCGGCAGTGGTTGATTCAGTCCTGCAAAAGAAAAAAAAATGCAAGCTAGGGTTTTTTTTTTTCGGTTTTATATATATATATATATATATATATTTTACACCTGACAACGTTATATATATTTGCTGCAGTTGCTGAACATATATATATTTTTTGGTAACTTTTTGTACTGCATACTCTAAACAATCAATTGTATAATTTAATAAAAACACAAATAATCAAGTATTTGTTAGTGGGTTGGGTGAAATTATATTATAATATGGAGAATCTTGACTTGAAGACGCTCAAGACTCAAATTCTCTATTATTCTATTTATATGAGAAATAGACACCACAAAAAGCCAATCATAATCTCTCTTCCATGGCGTCCTCCTCCGATTCCGACTTAATGTGGACTTACGATGTGTTCTTGAGTTTCAGAGGGAGGGACGTCAGGAAAGGCTTCACCGGCCACCTCTATGCTGCTTTGCGTCGGAGTGGAATCAACACTTTTATTGACGAGGAAAAGATCGAATACGCCCAGGAAATTGGAGCAGATTCCCTAAAGGGAATTAAAGAGTCCAAATTTTGTCTAGTCATTCTCTCTAAAGATTATGCCTTTTCTAGTTGGTGTCTGGAAGAGCTTGTACACATCCTAGAATATAAAAAATCAGATAACGTGTGGCCTATATTTTACGATGTAGATCCATCTCATGTGGAAGACATTCAGGGAAGCTATAAAGATGCATTTGCTGAGCATGAGAAACGTTTCATGGAGAATGTACTTAACAAGTGGAAGGATGCCCTGCAACAAGTTTCTTACTTGAAGGGCCTTGATCTCCAAAATCACTTAGATGGGTAAGTTTTTAGATTCTCTCTTAATTAAAAAGTTGCTGAGAATTAATAAACAAGCCAACCATGTTATTGAACAAGGTTTAACTAATATTAAAATTGTATAATCATAATCATACGTAGGCGACTTTGTCTTGCTTTTTTCTAATTTCCAGATTTAGCGAACTTTATGTCAATCTAGTGCAAAATCATTTTTTTTTTGTTATTTTGCAATTGATTTCGTGCAAAAAAAAAAGCAGGAAAATTTTCCATCTCAGTTTTCCAAGGGCTTTACATTCTTCTTTTCTTGTGTCCAAGCTTAGCTTGGTATTAAAGAAGGCTTCAGGCTGAAGTTCTATATATATATATATATATATATTACAGAACTACGAAATTGCTCTTATTTGAAAGTTGTGTAATAAGATTGCTACTACTTTCAGAAAATAGATTCTGTGAATAACACGTTGCTTAGAACTATTAGTTCTTTGGTTTAGCTATGATGTAAGGTAGCATTTAATTGGATATGTTACTTGCAGGCACGAGGCAAAAAATATTGATCATATTGTCAAAGAGATTTCAGAAAGGCTAAATCAAACAATGCTCAGTGTTGCCATCCACCCTGTTGGTTTACACTCTCGTGCAAAAGAAGTGATTTCATTGATTGCTGATGGGTTAGATGATATTCGCATAGTTGGGATATATGGGATGGGAGGTATAGGTAAGTCAACTATAGCTAAGGAGGTTTACAATGCACTCTTCCAGAAATTTCAAGGCAGCTGTTTCCTTGAAAATGTTGGAGGGGTGATCCTTTCCAAGGGCATTACCTACTTACAAAGGCAACTTCTGTCTGAGACCTTAAAAAGAAAACATGAAAAGATAGATCATGTTGAGAGAGGATTAAATGTGATAATACAAAGACTACAAAACACAAGAGTTCTTCTTGTGCTGGATGATGTTGATAAATTGGACCAAATAAACAAAATTCTTGGAAAATGTGATTGGCTTTTTCCTGGGAGTAGAGTGATTATAACAACTAGAATGAAGGATTTCCTACAACCATCTGAATTCTATTGGCAATATGAGGTTGACAAATTGGATTACAGTGATTCTCTTCAGCTCTTAAGTTTACATGCCTTCGACAAAAGTCATCCTACAAAAGACTACATGGATTGTGCACAAAATACGATATGCTATGCTGGGGGAATTCCTCTAGCTCTTGAAGTTTTGGGTTCTTCTTTGTGCGGCCAAAGTGTTGATGTCTGGAATAGCAGGTTGGAAAAATTGAAACTGATTGCCAATGAGGATATCCATGGCAAGCTTAAAACAAGTTATGATTCTCTTAGTGATACTGAAAAGTTTATATTTCTTGACATCGCATGTTTCTTCATTGGGTATGATAAGGACTATGTAATAAGCATACTAGAGGGTTGCGATTTCTTTCCAATTGATAGCATTAATACTCTCATGAGGAGGTGTCTTGTAAAAGTTGGTTCTAGTAACAAGTTGTCAATGCATCATTTGCTTCAGGATGTGGGAAGAGAAATTGTTCGCAAAGAGCATGCAACAGATCCTGGGGAGCGTAGTAGATTATGGCATCATGAAGATGTAATTGATGTTTTGACGGATAAAATGGTAAGGGAAGTATTATAAGAGGTTTGCACTAGAAGCATAGCACAAATTCTCTTCTTCCCCTAGTTAATATCTGTATTAATGTTCTTCTGCTGCATGCATATGTTGCAATATTTGCATCAGCTTCTCTTTACTAATAACAGTGATCCTGTTTATCAGGGCACAAAAGCAATTCAAGGCCTTGTTCTGAACGTGCCAAGATTAGAACTCTCATGGAGAACCAAGGCATTCAAAAAGATGAAAATGCTAAGACTGCTCCAACTCAATTATACATCCCTTGAAGGGAGCTATGAATATATCTCTAGCAAGTTAAGATGGTTATGTTGGCGGGAATTTCCTTTGGAATGTATACCATTCGATCTTAGTCTAGAATATCTGATTGCTCTTGATTTGCGTTATAGCAGCCTTATTCAGTTTTCGGAGGAAGGAAAGGTATATTGAGATATCATTTAATTTTTTCTATTGATAATTTATGCAGTTTAGAGAAACTAATATTTTATATTCTTGTCCCTTGCAGTCTCTAAAGAAGCTGAAATTCCTTAACCTTAGTCACTCTCACAAGCTTATTGAGATGCCTGACTTTGAAGGCTGCCACAATCTTGAGAAATTGATGCTCAAAGATTGCATTAGATTGGAAAAGGTTACTGACACCATTGGACTTCTCACTCATCTTATTTTCTTGAATTTTCAGGATTGCAAGAACCTCAAGAATCTTCCTGGAAGCTTTGGTGGTCTAAGAAGACTTGAGAAGCTAAATATGTCAGGCTGCTCAAAACTGGAAGAGGTGCCTGAGTCCATTGGACGTTTAACTTGTCTTCATTTCTTGAATTTGCAAAATTGTAAGAACCTTAAGAATCTTCCAGGAAGCATTGGCGATTTGAAATCACTGCAGGAGTTGAACATGTCAGGCTGCTCTAAACTTGAGGGTTTGCCTGAGTCCATTGGGTTTTTAACAAGCTTGATTCTCTTGAATTTGCAAGATTGTGAGAACCTTAAGAATCTTCCAGTAAGCATTGGTTATCTAAAATCACTTGAGAAGCTAGATATGTCAGGCTGTTCAAAACTTGAGGTTTTGCCAGAGTCCACTGGACATTTCACCTCCCTTCTTCTCTGGGATTTGCAAGACTGCAAGAACCTTAAAAATTTTCCAAGCATCATTATTGATCTGAGATCACTTAAGGAGCTAAACATGTCAGGTTGCTCAAAAATTGAGGAATTGCCTACGGACTTGGGGAATTTGAAATCCTTGGTTGCACTTAATCTAGATGGAACTGCAATAAAGACCATACCTGAGACCATCAACAGTTTGGAAAAGCTTGAAACTCTGTCTTTGCGTGAATGCTGTCATATCTTTTCACCCAGAAACTCTCCACACATCATCGGCCTTTTACCTTATTCTATTAAGGAGTTGGATCTCGGGTATTGCAACATTTTAGATGGTGTAATTCCTCATGATCTTCAAGGCTTGTCCCTTTTGGAAGAGCTAAAATTATGCGGAAATGACTTCACAAGTTTACCTACTAGTATTGGCAGCCTTCCCAAACTTGACCGGCTTTACTTAAATGCATGTAAAAAGCTTCGATCTATACCTCAGCTTTCAAGTATAGGATCCTTGTGTGCCAATTATTGTCCTTCTCTAGAAAGTATTAATCTAACAAACTTTCTTGGGAATTCAACTTTGGAGCTTGAGGGCTGCTTGAGTTTAAAAGAAATTGAAGGCTTTTTCAAGTTGGAGCCATTAGGAGTTGAAATTGCTGAAAAACTTCTAAGAACAAGTCAATCGTTCATGCAGAAATCCACTAACAATATTAGTGTCCTCAAAATCGACAATCTGACAGCAGCTACTAATATATGTCCTCTTCAGGTACTCCCTTCCTCCATTCACCAGTCTTGGACGTCCATTTCCTTTCTCTCAATTCACTAATGCTGTTATCTAAGCAGGCTCTTTCTGAGAGGGGTATATATAGCATCTTCCTTCCAGGAAGTGAGGTTCCAACATGGTTCAGCCATCAGAGTGAAGGTGATATTGTATCCCTCCAAGTGCCTCAAATTGGTCCTGGCTCTGATATAATTGGAGTTGTTACATTTGCTATTTATTCATGGAGGACACGTTATGAATCTTGCTACTGTTTTCCTCACATCAGCATCAGTAACAAAACCAAAATGTTTGAATGGATCTATAATCCATATGTCACCTTCTTTTCTAGTGATGTCGAGCAAGATATGAGTTGGTTATGCTACTGGATGTTTAATGATCATAAGAAAGGAACTGATAAAGCAGATACGGGCTGGAGATTTAAGGATGAGATCGAGGAAGGGGATGAAGTGGAATTTTCAGTAGACATGGGTTTTGGAATTAATGTAAGAAAATGTGGTATCCACCTGCTTTACCAACCTACTGACTGTGGCTCACAATCAGATGAACTAGCAATCATTTCTTCTGCCTCATCCAGACATCAAAGAAGGTTCTTGACTTCTCGTCCTCGATTGTTAACAGTTGAGAGCAACCAAGAAATGACATCCAAAATGAATCGATTCCCCGCCAAAAATGAAGAATTTTTGCAGTAAGCACTCTTTTAGTTACTTTTATCCTTTTCTTTCTCATTATGGTTGATTATCTATGAAATAAATGTGTAATACAATTTAGGAAATTTTATTTTATTATTATTTTTTACTTGTAGAAGTTTTACTCTATCTCGCATGTGATTTAACCTTCTGGTGTAAAGCTGAATATATTACTGAATATTAAGGGTTTCTATATACAGCAATTTGCTGCATAATTCATTAATACACAATAGTTAGGTCACTAAGTGCAAAACAGATTGTGCAGCAAAATTATGCAAATAAGTGCATTACTACTAAGATGATCACAGAACAAATTTTGCAGCAATCTACACCTTTTGCTGCACAATTTGTTCTACATTTACTGATCTGTGTTTTGATGTGTCTATTTGTATGTTGCAGCCATAATTTTCATCCATGTCCCAATATAAACCAGAAAAAAATCTATATCCCAATATAAAACAGAAAAAATCTTACTTCATTTCCTTTCTTCCTTAACAGGTGGACAAAGAACAGAGACCAAAAAACGGACCGGGTTATTGCTATGAACAAGAAAATATATGAAAGCGGTTAACTTTGAAAGCTGTTTGGAATCCTTCCTAACCAATTTCTCCAAAATTATATGATATTGCACAAGATAATGAAGAATATGTCACCAAAAGTATTGCCAATGCCATTGCAAAGAGAATGAAGAAGGTAAAATACACAAATTCTTGTTGCACGTTTCCTCTTCACCTATTCTGCTTTGATTCCACGGTTGATATTCTCTTCTTTGCCACCCACCATCCCTTTGTACCACAGAGAAAAAGAGATTATGTATTGTTTAAGACCTTTGTGCCATTTGATTTAACTCCACTTTATTATAATGGATTTGTTATAGTTCTACTAATTACTTAAAACTGTCAATACACTCGGTTGGAACTTTGATGCAATAAAAAGGCTATAAGGAAATAATCTTTTGCATCACTCTCAATCTTCTTAACACTTGTGATTACCCCTTTATGCTATTTTTCAACATCTTTATATAACTAATTGCTTCAACTTTATTTTATCTTATTGTATCATGTGGTTGCAGGTTTCAGGCTGCAGGCTCTCAATATGGTATGTGAGTTGCTGGTTTGACCTTCAACGTTGGAGATGCCTTGTTACCCGGAAATATGATCTTGCATGCAGCTTCCTTTGGGAAATTTGTCGAGCTATTATTGAATTTTACTTGCATTATGTAAATTATATTAGCTCTGGATTGGAATTTGGATGGGTCATTGAGCATTGATTTGTTGTTAGTTGGTGCGTGGATTTATCTTTTGCACCCGTGCTGAAATTTTAAAATGGAAGGATTTAAATTGTTGAGACTTGAGAAGTTTGAGATCCTCTCTCACAGTCATATATGAATTTCAGATGGAATTTATATGCTTACGAGTAAAAATACATCATCTTTATGTGTTATTGTATAATTCCTCAAATGTGGAAGAAAATAATTGGATTCTTAAATCATTTGTGGAATCCTGCCATAGAAAAGGCTCCACCAATCCTGAATCGTAATTCATAATGCTTTTACCAGAAAATTGAAACAAATTAATGGAAATTCTGATCAAGAAGATATCTCAAAGGCATAAATGGTTGCTAAAATAGAATCTTTTAATCATATTTTTTTCTACATCCAAACTGATGGCTATCAATAGAAAATAACCAATTATTCAGTTAAATTAAATGTATTTGAATTCAGATTTGAAAATTATCTAATTATCTTACACCTGCCTGTTCTTATATAATTATTATTTATTTACCTTTCTTTTGAATTTCACAGATAATCATTAGTTTGCTAGCATTTGGGACCAGAAAACCTTTGGTCCAAAGTCAACGTCCGCCATGGCTTCCTCCTCTGACTCTGCATCACACTCAAATAACTCGAAGTGGACTTGTGATGTGTTCTTGAGTTTCAGAGGCAGCGACGCAAGGAAGGTCCTCTACTCTGCTTTTGTTGTGATTGCAAAAGAAAGCAACAATCTGCAATTTGCTTGGGAATTAAGTGCCCAGATCCAGAATTCACAGGTCCTTCTTTCTAACGCTGCAACTAGACGAGCTCCATTAACAACCAGAGAATCAGAAACTGCAATCCATTTTATAGCTCTTTTGCTCTACCAAGCCCAACAGCTCCTTTATGATATTGCAACTATGATAATGAGACTGAAAGCGAAAATCCAAGCTCTTGAAGAACAAATGAGTATTGTGACTGAGAAAAGTTCAAAGTATGGACAAATAGCTGCTGAAGAAGTTCCCTAAGGTCTATATTGCCCTGGTATTCGACTAACTACTGAATTGTATGGAAATTTAAACTTACAGAGGAAAATCCAGGAAAGAACACACATGGAATCAAAACTTCGAGAAAACAGTCTGTACCATTTCCGTGTCTTCTCTGACAACATCCTTGCAACATCAGTTGTGATCAATTCAACTGCATTGAATTCCAAAAACCCAAATATGGTTGTTTTTCATATTGTAACTGATGAAATTAATTATGCTGCAATGAAGGCCTGGTTTGCTATGAACGATTTTAGAGTGACAGTTGAGGTTCAAAATTTTTAATACTTTATGTGGTTGAATGCTTCTTATGTTCCTGTTCTTAAGCTGCTTCAAGATTGTGAAACTCAAAAACTATTACTTTTCAGGCCATAATGATGATGGCAGGACTCCAATCAAGTTCCGGAATCCAAAATATCTGTCTATGCTAAATCACCTCAGGTTTTATATTCCTGACGTTTTTCCTGCGTTGAAGAAGGTGGTCTTTCTTGATGATGATGTAGTGGTTCAGAAGGATCTATCTGGTTTATTTCCAGTTGATTTGAATAGCAATGTTATTGGAGCAGTTGAGACGTGCCTGGAGAAATTTTAGCGGTACCATAAGTGTAACACCCATTATTTTTCTAAACAATCTTTGTGTATATTTTTTTGGTATAAATTTATTTTATTGGCTCAATTAATTAATTTTGAAATAAGTATAAATATTTACTTATTAATTATTTTGGATAATGATTGAAAATGAGTATGAAAATTTTGTGAGAAATATTGATTGAGTTATTGAAATTGCGTGAGAAAATGCTAAGTGTTAAAAAAATTGAGAATTTGAGTTTTCAGCGAAATTCTGTGAAAACTGGGTTAAGAGCTGGCCTTGCGAAGAAGCAATGCCGAGCTGGCCTTGCGGAGATGCAATGCAGAGCTGGCCTTGCGAAGGGGCAATGCCGAGCTGGCTTTGAGAAGGGGCAATGCCGAGCTGGCCTTACGAAGAGGTCTTGCCGAGTTGGCCTCGCAAAGAAAAAAGATGCGAGGTGAGATAGCGAAGTGGAATAACGAAGAGGAAAGGCGAATAGGAAATGCGAAGAGGTAAGTGCGAG
>CANXYC010021367.1:0-34942 GCA_948193065.1 Aleurites moluccanus | reverse complement strand
ATATTTTTATGATTTAATTTATTTATAATTGATGAAAATTGAATTTTTGGAATTTAAATGTGAATTTGTTGCTATTCGGGTCAAAAGTTGACCAAAATAAAAACTTTGACTTTTTCGATCAAAATTTATTTTATCCTTGGTACGATTTAATTTAATTATGTGTCGTAGTTAGAATTAGTATATTATAGTTGATGAACTAAATTAAAAAGGCATGTTAGAATTTGTGGAATTATTTAAATTTGAAATTCAAAAAATTTGAGTGGAGGATGATGTCACCTCCCACTCAAACTAGAGAATATTTTAAAACTTTGTTAAATAAACTTATATAGGTAAATTAAATAAATTTTTTCTAAGGTTGGAGAGAGAGAAGGAAGCCGGCCACTTAGGGGGAAAAAAGGGCAAAAGTAATTAAATAAAAACCCATTTTTTTTTCCCTTCTCCCATTTCTCTCCATGTTCTTCTTTCTCCCAAACCCCCTTTCACTTTCATTCTTCCTCTTCTTTCTCCATTTGAGCCGGCCACTTCCAGCAGCTTTGGGAGGAAATTTCTGCTTCCTTTTTGGTGCTAAAGACTTACTCCTTTCTCGAGGGGAGTTTAGAGTGAGAAGGGGTTAAGTGGTGGAAGCTAGGATTCTCCAATTAGGGTTCTACCAAGCTTCTTCTCAAAGGTTTGTTTTTCTTCCTTCTCTTTTCTTTTAAGGGCTGAGATAATGGTTGTTTGAGCTATTTGAGGATTAAAAATCTGAGTTTTCTTGAGGTTATTTCCATGTTGGGTTCGGTTTCTCTTGAAGAGAATGGAGTAGAGTTGTTAGTTCATGGAGTCAAATTTGTTGTTATGAATATGTATATTGTGATTTGATCTTTTTGTTTTTGGTTTATAATTGCTGAAATGGGGTGGAAAATTGAGAGATTGGTGACCTGAAAATCTGAAAAAAATATTGGGTTGGAGATTCTTTGGTTGAATATGTATGATGTATGTATATTATGGGATTGAATGAGAAAAATGGGTATATTGTGAAATTCTGGAACTGCAAACAGATTTGACCTTCGGATATGGTTTTTCCTATAACTTGAGTTCCTATGCATGAAATTGATTGATTCTTGTGGGACATAAAGCTAGACATATAGGGCTTCATTTCATATGAAGATAGTAAAGTCAAAATCGGAAGTTAATCTAATGAAATTCTGGGTGCAAATAGCTAGTCCCTGCTTAAAACGGGAACAAAGTGGGTTAGGTAGTTTCTGTTGTAGCCTTGGCAAATGAACTTGAAAAATTAAGTTTCTTAATGCGTTGGAAAGATAAGAGAATAATCTAAATTTTTTTAGAAGATACCAAGTTGAGATAAAGTTCATAGCTAACCTCAAAAATTTGATAAACTTGGGAAACAGAACCAGGAAATCTGTTTCATGAGAATGTCTATGTTCTTAAATGGAAAGGTTATATATACAAATTCACCATTGGATTGATTCTTGTGTAAATCTTGTGAAAGTATATGGATATTTATTAACATGGGACCACATGAGAAGAATGTTTATTGTAATAAATGTAAGATTTTATTTAAAACGATGCATAGTTACTCAACTTGCTTGAATTATGAGTATTTGAAACTTGGTTAATATGGCATGAAACTTTGGCTTGAACGTGAACCCGAAATTGATCCGGTTTACTATTGACGTATTATATTTGTGTTGTATGGGAAGAAACTAAAGTTTAAGATTTAATTAATGCAAATTTTGATTTATTGATTTAGTGTTAGTTCCAAAAGAGTTATTTTGATATTTTTACGAAAAATAAATGCTTGAACGGAATTTTTGTGGTTTTCATGTATGTACTGAATTTATGTGAATTTATCGAGTTTTATCGGAGAGTTGGGTTCCGTGCAGGAGAGTCCTCAAAAGGGAAAGAAAAGGTCGTGGACCTTTAGGCGAGAGACCCGCCGAGGATATTTTGGTCTTTTGCATTCCAGGTGGGTTTTTAAATATGTCTTAACATTCTAACTTAATTTGAGTATGTTTGAACATAACAAATGACCTTTGACCATATTGGACCGAATTTTGACCGATATGGCAAAAGTGGGCCTAATTTGGGCCGATCGGCCCGACCGAGCCCGACAGGTTAATTTTATAAATTAGTCCTGGATTATCCCAAATATACTTAGAAATATATATTAATGTTACTCGACATCATTGATCATCTATTGGTTGCATATTCATGCTATTTGGAAAATGTTGCATATGGTAACTTAACAGGGCTGCTACGATAATGCAGTGGGTAAAATTCATCGACCGTGTTCACACTGGTAACTATTGGACCCTAGCTAGAGAGGGGTAAGGCTCTATGCCATAAGGATTGATCCTCCTTATGACTATATTATTGGAAATAGTGAAATTATTGGGAGATTATATATGTATACTTGCTATTGGGCCCTATCCAGTGTTACCAATATGTTAAATTGTCCATCTTATACTTATGTCATACATTATAGAATATTTGTAAAAATTTCAGGAAAATCATCAAATATGGAAAATTTGTCAGGTTAAGTTATTATTGCATTTCATATTTATTTATCCACTGAGTATTTATACTCACCCCACGTTGTTAAATATTTTTTTTCAGGGTTTGAGTGAGCGCAGCATCTTCGGCTATCTTCTCCTTCTTGCTCCGGCCGATGACGCATATGTATAGACCTTTCTTAGTTAGATAGTCGCTCCATGATATGATGTCCACTGTATTTTTGTGATCTATTTATTGATACATGTACTCATTAATTTTTGTACTGTAATTATGTGTACGCTCGTGTGAATAGTAGTTGTGTGCATAGGTGCGCCGCGGTATGTTTTCTTTACAATTTCTGTGGTTATTGCATAGATGGAATATAGGGGCATCTTGGTGATATGTATGGATACATTGAGATGGGTTTATATTCCATCGAATTACTCATGGAGAAAAGGAATGTTATTGGCTAATTAGCTTAGTTGAATGATATGAAAGATATGTTATGATGAATGAAATGATGTTTGTGTTTTGGAAAATGAGTTGAGACATGTATGGATATTATTGGGAGTGTGTTTGTTTATCTTTACAGGAGGTAAACGTTAATATTATAGGGAAAACTATGTTCGTTTCTCCGCAGAATTTTATAGAATTGAAAAAAAAAATATTAGTGAAATTTTATAAATAGATTAGGCTTGTAACTGGGGTTCTTCATGGTATTGGTTGCGAAAGCGGTTCCAATACCCTAGGACCGTCACAACCCTATAGTGTGGGATGTGACAATCCCTCATTATCTATGATCAATTCCATACTCAGTACATCTCATTTGCATTATATAACATAACTAATAATATATACAAGCCATACCAAATATAGCATCCTATTATTTTATATAACCATGGAGCAACTAGAATTACATAGGAAACATACTTAATCACAAATATTTACATTATATCAAAATAGTTGAATCCATTAAAGAAGAATTCTTAAACCAGCTTTACTCCTGGCCTAAAAAATTTAAACCACTAAAAGGGTGAGTATTTTTATATTCAATGACTCAATATATATATTACTATACAATAGGCTAGGTAGATAAAAATGAAGAATTAAAAAGCTACAAATGGTTCATAGGTGTCACACCCCAACTCCAGTAGTGCGACGGTCCTAGGGAAAGGGTAGGCTTAAGGCCACCATAAACCCATAGAACTCATATATCCTGGATCTCATATGCAATTATATCAAATACAATATCATATAATATCATTTTCATAATCCATATAAGCATAATTCATTTCTTTACTATGTCATTCTTAATTTCCTCTTGTTCCTCACTGATCAAAAGATGCATCTTACATCACTAAGGAACAAGAGTACCCGAAAGATAACAATTCATACATCATATATATTAGTATCCTCGAATGAATAACTACAGAGCTCTAGAGTATACTCCCAATATATATTGTGTCTTAATATCATTCAATAAATATACATAATCAGATTTCAAAATAATTACAATGAAGGCTTCTTGGAAGAATGATTTAAGAAGCTTGATCTTCTCTACTAGCTCCTTCACGAGCTACACTATTACCTGAAATCTACAGAAGAGGAGTGAGCCTTTAACTCGGTAAGATATGAACAACATAAATCAAGAATCTGAATATCAAATCATAATCATGTAAATATATTTATATATATGGTATGAAAGAATCTCAAGTTTTTACTGGAAGGAATATGAGTGCTTATAATAATTAGCACTATCAAATCATATCACAAATCGAATCATGGTTCTTATTTAAAATATAAAATGCCCACAAAGAATGGCAGTATCAAATCTCATATGATAGAACTGATCTCATATCATAACATACGTATTAGTAGCCTTGCTACCTTAACGTGAACGCATGCTTGGCCAGGCATACGCCTAGAGCTTGTGGTCCCCTCTAGGTGGAACACTGATAAAAATCCTATCAGCTGGGTTCCCAAAGTGCACGATAGACTAATGAATTTACTCTCATTAGGAAGAGTGTTCTATCCATAGGGTCATGTGGTTTCAATCTCACAAGAAACATGTTGGTCACAAGACCATCAACATATATCATCATTCAAATCGGGTTTAACAAGTAAGAAGCATATGAACTTGATCCGAGATGGTTAATCAAGTCATTTACATTATATATATATATATATATAGTAATCATATGAAACATAGGGAAACTTCGATTTTAGAACATCATAATATTATCATTTAGTAATTCGGCAATATCAAATATATGAGAATTATATGGAATGAATAATTTAAGAATACATGGTCATCTTATTTCAAAGAAACACTAAACAAATGAAATGTTCATACTTATCTCTTACACAATTTCTCTTAAATTTCCTTTAACAAATTGCTTAACTCCAAACTCCTCAATTACTTTGATTTTCTCCTCCTAATAAATTTTCTCAAATATTCAAAATTAGGGTTTTTCATACTCAATAATATTCAACATGATTTATGAATATTTAATCATCTTAGAGTTTCTATTCTTAATTTCCATCCTCAATTTAATTTATCTCTTAAGAAAAAATCTACATTTAATTCGAATTTACTGTTCATGTTACTATTCATGACAGTCCAAAATTCTGATTTCTCCCATATTAATTACCATTAATAACTTCAAATTGCTTGCAATAAATTTTATACATCCAATATTTATTATTCCAACCAACAGGTTTAAATAAATCTAAAGAAAATAACTTTAAAAGAAAATTTACCTTATTTCTCCAACACTGAATTTTCTGAAATATTCTGCTTAAATCTGACAATTTCTGCCTTGAAATATTCTAATCTAGAGATCTAATGCATTAATTTTGAGTATTAATGCCTTAGACAAGAAATGGAATAACTCTGAGAAAAACTGAAGAAGAATGAAGAAAGAAGAAGAAGAATCGTGAAGAAAACGCTACTGGACACTGGGGTTAAATAGGACACTGCCCAAATTCTTGCTCGCCAGTTCGCCATTCCCAGCTCGCACTTCTCAGCTCGCCAATCTACTTCGGCAATGCTACCTCGCATAAGCCAGCTCGCCAAATTCTCCTTGCGAACTCCTCCTCGCATATGCCTCCTCGCACATGCTGCTTCGGCAATGCCTCTAAGCATAATGCCACCTCGCCTATTTCTCTTCGCCAAACGCTACTCACGAACTGCCACTTCGCACATTCCCTCTTCGCCAAACCTCTTCGTCAAATACCACTTCACCAAATAACTCTTTGTGAAATACCTCTTCTCGAAATACCTCTTTGTGAACTCCCTCTTCGCGAACTTCCTCCTTGCGAGCTTCCTCTTCGCATATGCCTTTTCGCCAAGCTCTGCTTGCCTATCTCCCTCTTCGTATAATGCTCTTTGCATATGCCTCTTCGCCAATTTCCACCTCAGCAATCTCACCTCGCCACTTCGCTTGCTCGCATTGCCGGCTCGCAAATGCCACCTTGCATTTGTCGGCTCGCTTAACACCAAAACTCTGCTGAGTTAAAACTTTTCCTAAACAACTTACACTTAACCAGCTCGCAAATGAGCTACAAACATCCAAACTTTCTGATTCTTTTTGCCACTTAAAATAGACATACAGAGGCTCAACATATCAAAAACTCAAATGACAAAGGTAATAACACAGACCATGGTAACTCTCCAAAAGTCATCCTGACTTACTGCCTATAATACATCCGAACAGGTCTGATAATTTCCATTCTTCACTGAGATATACTTATCCAAAATTCCTAAAATTTTACAACCAACAACACAACACATAAAGAAACATTTTTTATGTTTACACCTTTGTCTCAATCTGCCTTCATTCCCAAAAATTTCCAACATACATTGATTTCCTGCAGAAACATTAAACCAGACCAGTCTTGCTCAAAGGGACATAACTCATCACACACACAGAATTCTGCCAAGCTATTTTAAAGAATTATAAATGAGACATAGATTCACAACTTTTATGTTTTACACTTTACCAAATTATTTCTTTAAAATTATGCAATCAATCTCACTAAATCCTGCAACTGCAACCAGAAATTCTGGATTTCTCAAATATTCATATTTAAAATTAATTAATTTTTCAAACATACAATTAATAAAAATACAACAAAATGGCAGATATTACATAAACAATGACTATGAGTCTACCTGTCACATAAAAACTCAATAATTTAAATTCATTTTCTAGCCACTCAGGGCTGACATCATGCACTTAACATCAATTTAAGTTTCTACTTAACAGAATAACCAATAGAAATATAACCATAAATCTGACATTGAAAATAACAATGAGGAGCTCTAAAGATTTTAATACAGTGAATATAAAATAATGACATAATAAATTAAATAATTTTACTGCATGAGAATTAGGAGGCAGGAATACTCAATTTAAAAATTTAATCACTTTATGCTTGACCCGGAACCTGGGGAAATATTTGAACAGGAGTGAGCGTTCGACTCAATGAGCTGATATAAATTAATTTAACATGCAGGTCATTTTTTAAATCTATATGAAATGTCATATCACATATAATTACCCATAAACATACATAACAATCATGATGGAAATGTCCGTGGAATCCAATCTCGTCTATGTTTTTGTTTATCGTAAATGGAAAGCCGACCCCCTTCCTTAGCTCTCTTAAATTCTAACTATAGGGCCATGGTGAGATCATCTCAAACCAGGAATCCCTATACTATCTTATCAATGTCCAGAGGTCACGGTGAGATCAACTCGAATTAGGCAATCCCAGTAATAACATCATCATAAATCATGTTGTGTCACATAACATCATTGATGTTTTATATGTTAGTGGTGGATTCCACATCATCCTATTTTCTATCGTAAACATATACAAACAATGTCATTCATCATCATCATCAACATCATATAATATGACATAAACATACATCATGCTACTAAATCTAATGCAATAATGATAACTTATATATATATACACATATAATTCATTCATCAAGCTTACATGTTATGCTTAATGCATAGTTAAATTAAATATATCAACTCACAACTTGACGACCATTAACCAGCTAGCTCTCTTCGGAGCGCCTGAAATCTAACGGCTAGGAAACTCCTAAATACCTAGACCGAATAGCATAGAGAAGACATTAGAACAAAAAGATACATATTAACTTATTAAATTACTAATTGACTCCTAAGAGTTTGTCAAAATTTCGACAGAACCTCCCTTAAAATTAGAACATTACCCGCTAAGACAAAAAAAATAAACACTTCAAAATAGCTCACAGAGCAAACAACAATAACTCAATAACCCTTTCTGGGTTTCCAAACTTATCATCACCACTATATCAATTTATCCAGTCAAAAATATAAAATAATATTTAAAATGTCTATAATCATAAATTTCCTTTTAAAAATTCATTTTCTTAAAACCTTTCTAAATTCGATATGCACTATATAATATAAATCATGCCTTTAATTAAATATACCTTATTAATAGTTAACCATATAATAAAAAGAAATAATTGATATTCATAAAATAATATTTATTACTTTCGTTTTAAATCTTAATAAGATTCTAGAAAATACATTTTATTAATAATATCTTTTTAACTCATGTTAAACATCACATATTTACTAAAATAGTTTATATAATTAATTCAAATACCATTTGTATAAAAGAACCTTTTATATTTAAAAATATTTTAAATTTAATTTAATTCAATTCATTCGTTTCATGAAAACTCATTTTGATATTCAAGAAATAAAATAATAATTTAAAACATATTAAACAATTTTCATAGAATTTCATAATTTACTTCAACCATTGAAAATCATTTAATTCAATTAATTAAACATAATTTCATACATTTGTAAATCAAGAAAATCATATCAATAATTCTAGCTCCAAATAACTCATAATAATTAAAGATAATTATTTACCTTATTTATGGCACATATAAGAAAATAATTGGAAATTATATATATATATCTATTAAATAAATAAATAAATCAAAATTTTATTCTTTTAAAATATTATTATCATAAGTATTTTTTCAAAATATTCATTAGCCATAAATTTAACAATTCATTTAAAGAAATCTATTTTCCTCTTTTTTTTTAAAAAAAAAATAGTGTCTTTAAACTTAATAATTTTTATCTCATAAAATTATAAATTTATAAACCATATTATCAAATTCTAAAAATTTCATTATCACCATATATAATCATTTCCATCAAAATTTGGATCAACTAACCAAATAATAAACATATAAAATTAACTAAACATAGATTTGGGGTATACTAAAAATAAAATTTGCTCAACTATGGTCGAAAAATACACCGGAAAGATCCAACAAAACTACTGAAACTCGATCGCAGGAGCCACCTTCGGAGTCGCCGCTGGCGAGCCACCACCGTCGCTGCCGGTGGTCCCAGATGTCGAGCCCTACACCATCATGATCGTCTCGCCGCCACTGGCCATGGTTTGCCGGAATCGAAGCCTAGAAGCTTCGGCGGCCGAAATCTTCCCCCTTTGATTTCTTCGTCATCGTCCAATCATTTCCTCTATGGTTGGTATCAAATGAAAGCTCATGAAGAGAGCTTTCCATTGATACCAAGATCGCCGGAAACCGCTACCGGAATCGATCGAAAAAATTCTACCTCTCTCTCTCTCTCTCTCTCTCCAACCGGACCGATCCGACCCTATCAGCTGATTGGTTAATTTTTAAAACCAACCAATCACTGTTTACCAAAATAGAAAATAATAAATTTTTTTTAAACAAAATATATATATATATATATATAAAACCTTAATTTGATAAGAAAATAGAAGTTGGTCTGGCGGTTGGAAGACTTATCCTCCCTCCTACCAGACCCGGCTTTGAACCCAAGAAAGGTTTTTTTTTTAAAAAAAAAAAAATTTATAAAATAATTTTCATAAAACACATATTATCTCATAAAATTACACTTCAAAATCGATAATAATAAAAAAAAAAAAATTCAGGTCATTATAATTAAAGATATTAAAGGTAAGAGAACTACATGGACTTTGATTATTCTATCCTCCAAAAAAATATATAGGCGCTTAATTCATAAGAATTAAGTTCAAATCCCTTTTTTTTAATTTATATATTTTTTTAATAAATTCGGTTCCAAATAGTATTAAAATCGTATCAAATCGAAACTAAAATCAAAATAGAAAATGAAACCGGAATCGAAGATTTTTAAACTGGACTGAAATTGCCTTTTAAAGTTTTGATTTCGATTCATTTAATTTAAAAATCAAAATCGACGGTTTTGAAACCAGAACTGTTGTAGCCATGCCTACATAGATAGAGCTTTTCTTTCTGGCTAATACTAAGAATTTATTTTAAATTATTAACAAATGAGTTTAAAGTGATTCCAAAATCATGATCATGCCTATATAGATGGAGCTTTTCTTTCTAGCAAATAGTAAGAATTATTTTAAATTATTAACAAATGAGTTTAAATTATAAATGGTCTGTTCGGGCTTTTCGCAAGTGCACGAATCACTTTAGTAAGTAATAGAGTGAGTAGAGTATCGTCCCATAGAGAAACGTTGTCAATTACTGAAATTTATATTATCTTTATTAATTGGTAAGAAATTAATTTGGTTTGGATGAATTTTTTTAAAGCAAAATTAAATAAACAAGAAATCTCAACTTGGAAATTTAAGATATTAAAGAAATGATCTAGAATTTAGATTCCATTAATTGAATTTATCCGATTGATTAACTCAATAATGATTTCAAAAACTAAAGTGTTTGATGGATTGATTACTCTAAATTATGAATTAGTCTCTCTCGAGCAAAAATCCAAATATTAACATTAATGCAAGTGTCTACTCTCGTGATCACTGAATCAATGTTAATTCATTAAGATCCTTAGCAATTTCATAAAATCCACTAAAGTGTACCCTAATCTCTTAGTGATACATGGCTTAGCTTATTAATTCCATGAACAAGTAACTATCGCAGCTCTCGCTTGTAAATAGCTACCTTAAATAGTGATTATAGTGGCCAATTATAAAACACTTATAAATCAAAATTAACTAATCAAACTATATATTAAGAACAATTAAAATTATAAATCATTGTCATCAACCTTTATTATTCAATTAACTTCATCTAAATCCTAGAACAATGATTTAGTTCAACATGATTAAATAAAAAAAAGATAAACTAATCAATAAATTAAACATGTTAATACTAAAATTCACAAAGAAATAATAAGTAAAGAAGATAAAAACTCTAATTGATGATCTCTTTGATTGATTGAAGGTCTTGAAACTCCAAAAATCTTTTTCTCTAGCCTCCTTTAAGTCTCTTTATCTGCCAAGTGTGATCTCCCCTTTTTCACAAGCCTTGGTAGCCTTTTTATAGACTTTATTTATGAAGACAGTGCCAAATATCGGGTAGAGACATGAAATACCAGTTGTAGAGCTCAGAATACCGGGTACTTATATTTCATGCAATTAGGCGAGATAACGGTTGTCCAGTAAAATACCAGTTGTACATGGTGAAATAACGGTACCCGGTATTCTCTACCGTCCCTCGGGTTTCACTTGCTTTTCAAATACCGGTTCCTTCTCTCCAAATACCGGGTAGTGTCTCCGAATACCGATACCCAGTATTTTATGCTTTGAAGACTATTTTCAAACTGAAAAAGCTAAAATTCAATTTTTAAAACTTCAAAACAAAATCAAATCAATTAGAAATCTTTATTCAAAATAAAATCATAATCAAAATCAATAATCTAAATAAAATCAAAATCAAATATTATTCAAAATCAAATCTTAATCTTATTAAATCTACCAAAATTTTATTAAATCTTAATTTGAAATTAAAATTCAAAACTATATCAAAATTAATCTAATTTAAACAGAAACTATCTTACTTAAATATAAAATGACACCTAGAATACTAATAAAAGAGCTTAATTTTAATGCCTAACAATCTTCAGTGATTGTTCTCGTAGGACTTAAACACCAATCAATTCACCTATTTTCATGTCAGGCGAATACATAATTTTTCATTTAAATTCGTTGACTCGACTTATGTAAAAGTCATTGAGTACAAAACTATAACAACCATCTATTTTTGATACATAAAATGAGATATGTCAGAATTAAGCATGTCTAAGATAGTGCCCCTTTGCAATAGCTGTCAAATGCATATATGATGTCAAAAAACTGACATAAAAAATATTATGTCTCATCAATTCAAATTTCCCTTGTCATCTTCGAATGTTGTCACATATTCGCATATTTTTATTCATTAACTCAATTATACCATTATAAAATGAAAGATTACTCACTTATACAAGTAAATTAATTGTCATTAAAAAATCTCTCTCTAAAAATAAGGAAGAGAATAATTCTTTCTTTATGTTCATTAATTTTTAAGACTATTAATTTAGACATCGAAAAATTCTCATCGGGCTAGCCTGAAAAACTCCTGATGTTTATTTTCTTCGTCTACATACCCTATCATCGCCTTTATACCATAAGCCCTATCCTCACCTTTATACCATTGACTTTTTATCTAAAATGAGATAATTTTCACCGCATCACATACTAACTAGGTGTTTCTAGTTGTTGAACTTCATCATCATCATCATCATCATCATCATCGATGGAGTGATAGTTTGAACTGAATTTAATTTAAAAAATAATAATTAAAAGGGAAAGTGCATGATTTTCTTGTTAGCTTCTAACGTGCTAAATACACAATTGTGACATTTTGGTGGGAAGATGCTTTTGTTCAAGTACTTGACAACATCTTCCATGGAATATTACCAAATATCACTTATTATTATTGTCATATATATAAAGTCACTTTACTAACAATTTTCTTTTTTAATTTAAACATTCTAAACATGAAATACATATGCATATAATTATTGAAATTATTTATCTCTCAAAAGAATATTGAAATTATGGGTATTTAAAAATTTTAGTAAGAGGATAAACACTATATATATATATATATATATATAACTAGATATTTATCTGTGCTTTTGCATGGGTTTGTTTTTTTATCTTTTTTATTTGTGAATATATAATAAATTTTATAAAATAATAATTTTTATACTAAAAAGTAGTATTAATATTTATAATAAAAATTAGTTTTACAATTATTCAATATTTATTTGATATATATAATAATCTTTATATTTTTGTTATAATAAAAAGTAATTTATTCAATTATTTAAATTGAATCCTTAAATTTGAAATAAATTAAATTGAAATCTTCAATTTGGATGATATGTCAATCATTTATGTAAATATTTTTTATGTTTAAAGGAAGAAGTGAGGTCGGAGCTTGAAAACAATAGCGTTAAGTTTTATTTGATAATTTATTTGGATAATGTTTTGTTATCTATTATTATGTCCAAATAAATAACAAATTCTAAGCTTGATGCATTTTCAACCCTATTAAAAAAAAATTAATATTCTTATGAGGATTAAAAATAGTTCCTCAAATATGGGTGATACTAAATAAGCCCAAAATGAGTCTAAACGCTCAAGAAGTAGGCCTTCAAATGTTCAGAAGTTCAAACTCAAACAATTATTGATAACTAGGTCCAAGATCTCATTAGATAGGTCACCTCATATCTCATCTCTACAATTATTTAAGTACTAAGTATTTTGCTCCAGTTACATCTCGTTTAGCCAATAGATGATCCTACTTAACTTGTAAGAGAAATATCAACGACAACTCCCTGCAAACATAACGCAATCCCTATCACATTTGAGAAATGAAATATTGTCACCTCAGTATAAGACTTCAGATCTTCAAAACAGGCCCATCATTATTCTGTCCTGCCATAGGATGATGCAATCTTGATTCATAATTCACTTGCCACCATGCAACTCAGTAGAAGATTCTTATAATTACCCATTTGTCTCCAACCCAAGGGAAGGATTTGCCAAGCAAGGAAGAACTCCTAGGACTCATCATACCTTGGCATACCTTACCACAAGAGCAATCTCTGAGTTATTTATTGAGAGATTGTCCTATTCTCCTTCAGCTAATCATTTTTTGAAATTTAGCATCCAAAAATCTTTAATATTGGAAAAGGGCATAATGAGAGTCTTACTAATCCTTTCACTCACACACAAAGAAAAACAATGGTATCATCTCAAAATCTACTCTTCTCCTAGTTTTTAGCTCTGTACATACAATCACACTGACTTAAGTATCAAAAAACCCATTTTAGGCCATAGGCATGGCACAACCTCCTAATACTTTCTTTTCCTTATGTGTCTCTGCATGCAGGCTAAGGTCCAATATCAAGTCCAATTTCAATCCTTCCATCAAGGTCCAACACCTTTTAGCCTATCCATCAGGGTCCAATACCTTCAAACTCTTCCATCAACAAGGTCCAACATCTTTCAATTCCTACATCAAGGTCCAAAACCTTCTAGCAGTGAGGGTCCAATACCTTCAAAGCAACACATATATATATTCTCACGAGAATTTATTCTCTCTCACCCTGATAGCAAGTCAATAATTGGTCTTGGCTCAATATATCTCCTTCTCTCTAGGCAGGCCTCATGTTTGCTAGAGCCCAGGCTTAGTGCTTGGAACTCCTTCGATCTTGACTGATAGCCTTAAGGCTCGGGATGCTCTGACAAAATAAAAGGAGAGGAAATCCATCACATTCAATCAATTGAACTAAAAATATATATTAAAATAAAGAAAGAAAAAAAGAAAATGAAAACTATAAGTATAATTAAATAATTTGCATCTAATTATTTCAAAACTCAAAAGTAAAATCAATCCAATACTACGATAAAGAAACCATTGATATACATCATCAATTAATTAATAAATAACCATAAAAAAAATTCCAAAAGATTTTATAAAAATTGAACCAATTAAAAAAATATAATTGAATTCAATATATATAATTGAGAAAAACATATATATGTTATTTAAAAATATATAGATATAGTTGCTTCAAATTAATTTTTCCAATTTCTACATATATTGATATATGAAGAACATTGTAAGATAAATAATTAAATATTATATAAGTAACGATAGTAGCCACCTCTTCCGGTTTTGACTTTTGACCCTTAATTTGAACAATGGGAGTAGTTGGGAAATGGGCGAATTAATGAAAGATACATGCGTTTCCAATTTGATAACCTTGTTTTGTTTTGATTTGATTACTGAAACTTTTGGTCAAACTTTATTCCAATACAATTAATCAAAAATTCAAAACAATAAAATTATATTACAAAATTCTTTGACCATTTGACAAGTTAATAAAATGAAAAGTAACATGTTAGGAGACAAATCAAAATAACTTGTCCATGTAGTTATTATTATTATTATTATTATTATTTCAAATTTGTTTGGTTTTCTTCTACTTTTCAAATTTCATCATGAAATTGTTAGATGAGCCTTACGTAAGGCTGCATATGTTAAAAAATATTATATATAAATTCTGTCTGAGAAAATAAAAAAGTTTCAATTATATATAATTATTAGGTAAATTGATGGTTGTCATGTTTAGTATCAATCTCCATAAGTAGAGCACATTTAATTTGAAAGACCAAACAAAATTGATTAATTTATGTTGAGTTTGACTGTGTTTTCATGAAATTTTGTTTTTGAATCATAATTTTCTTAATCCATTCAGAATTAATTTTTTTTTTACTTCCTCTCTGCTTTAAATTTAAATTTTAATATTATTAGTTGTTTTATCCTTTAAAAAACACTTCAAGGAGCAGTGGAAATGACTCATAAGAATTTTAACTTTTTTTTTTAAGTATTGGAAAGGAGAATTGATTTTAAATCTATTATTTAGAGAAATATATATTTATGTTAGGTTTTTTTAGAATCATAAGAATATTTTTTAACTTGATAGCACTTTCTCCACTAAATTTCTTAGCTTGCACCACTAAATGATTAATGTATAGTTTCTCTCAATTATAACTAATTAAGTTGGCATGCAGGTAGTAGAAGGCTTGAGAAGTTTTCTGAAATTCCTGAAAAGAATAATTTTTATTGTTTGGTATTCATTTTCTCTAATTTTTTCTCATTGAGAAAGTTGAACTTCCTTAGTGGTCCGAGCAGGTGAAATGAAGTGTAAAAAAAAATAAAAAGTATCGAATTTTTTTTATCTTTTAGTGCAAATAATAAAAATAATATTGAAAATTTTAAAATTATACTTTTCACCGATTTATACATGAACAAAAATATATTTAAGATAATTTTCTCAAAATGTAAGCATTTTATACCAAATAGATCTTGATTAAACCAAAATTAGATCTATAGATATCACCAAACCAAAATTAGATTCATAACCCATGAGCTAAATCAAATTTACACACTTATAATCCCTTTTTTTATAATTATTTAATAATTGAATTGTATATAATTATAGCTTAATCCTCTCTCTTATAATTAGTATTATCATACCTTTAATATGAGCTAAATGCCATTCAAAAAACTAATTGGAACTTGCATTTGAAGCAATTTGCCAAATCTAACTACACCCTCTTAAATATTCACATGATTATAATAAATAATTCACCATATAGAGTAAAACACCAAAAAAAAAAAAAAAAATTAAGTAGAAAATAAATGTAAACTTTCAAGTACATTTGAGAGTTAATATAATGCAAAATCTGTCTAACAAAGTCTAATTTTAAACTTGTTCAAACATTCATGCTCCGCATCTCTTGACTCTTCCGTTGTCGTGCTACACTCGGATTTCGATTCCGATTGTGATGAAGCACCAATCGATGAGCTGTTAGAATCACAACTCATTTTCAAATTTGTTTTATTAGGTAATTTTTGAGGAGTTGTTGCAGCCGTAGCTGCCACCACTTCAGCCGGAAAATTGAGAAGAGCCTTAGCGCCACGCATCCTAAAAGCAGCTCTGTCATAAGCTAAAGCAGCCTCCTCTGCTGTCTCGAACGTCCCTAACCATACACGGGCACCGTTTCTAGTGGAATCGCGAATTTCAGCAGCGTATTTGCCCCAAGGGCGACGCCTAACTCCTCTGTAGTGTTTTTTGGCTATAGTCTTAGCAGGCTGCAGGAACATATTTGATGTGTTGATTTGGGATTTTGGGAGCATATGTGAGGACTTAGGGACAATGGGTTCATTTATCATTTGGTAAATGACCATGTCTTGTGAGTCATTTTCATTAAATGGAAGCTCACTTTGAGAGGTTAAAACCATGTTTTTCTGGAGGTCCTGTTTCTGTTTCTGATGGATACAAGTTTGTAGCTCTAATCTTTGATTTATTGGAATATGAAAGCCTAATATAGGGAATCTTGGAAAATTTATTTGTCCCAATGAAGGAAGGTGAGAGGAAATTGATGACTACTTTTCTCTGCTCACTGGTTGGTGGGTGGTAATAGTATGATTTTGCCCCAAATTTCTTTTTATTCTACAATAATGCACTTGTTTGTTTGAATTCTCCTTGAGGGTATTAAGTTTGCCCCTTGTACCAATGCACTTGTTTGTTTGAATACTCATTTTACAATAATGCATTTGCCCCTAATTTCTTTCATTTTACAATAGTGTAATGCTTTTAAAAATAATAATTTTTTTCTAGATATTTATTAAATTTTATATAGATTTGAGAGAATCCATTTTAAAAACTAATCATTAATTGCCTAATTGTGGCAATTATAATTAGGGTAATTGTTGACTTCTTTTCTTCTTCTTCTTCTTCTTTTTAATGCAATCTACTGTTTTTTCATGAAATAAAAGAAAATCATGAGAAATTAGGAGTTAAATAACATGATTAAGAGGTTTTTATATCTGAAATTTGAATCTAAATTTCTAAATTTTTATGGCTTAACTTTTAAATTTAATAATTTGGATCTTCATAATTGAATATAAAAAAATTTAGAGTTCGATCTCCACAATTTCAATTTAGAAAGGGTCAAATGAGTTTGCCCAAATCATTCTTTCTTAGGTTTGATACTACAGAGTTCTAGGATTTGGTTATTTAGCATGATCAAATAGATTAGATTTGTTTTCTTGATAATCTAAATTTATATTCTTGATTTTCATAATCTAAATTTGCTTTGGAATGGAATTGGGTTGGAAATGCACATCATAATTAACTTTTGAATTGTAATTAATGAAGTTGTTACCCTTAATCAGAAATTCATTCATAATTTTTCTCATTAAATGCCTTCAATTTTCATTTCTCCTTTAGTCAAATAAAATTAAATTCAAATTTAAATAAATTGACAACGAATCAAAATTTAAATATTATAATACTTGATCGAAGTGATTTACACAATTAATTAAATTTTTAAACCTAATATAATTATAAATATATTTATATTGTATATAATATTTAAATAAAAATTTATTAATTCAAATTTAAACTTAACTCATTAATCAAATATTCTTTTAAGATTAATAAATATATTTAAGAAATTTTTTTTATCTTAAGTATTTTATCAAATTAAGTTGAAGTAAAAAAAAATTAAATTGAATTTTAAGTTAGTATCAATTTTTTTTAATTAAATTAATATTCAAATAAAATATTAAGATAATTTTTGAATAAGCATATTTAGTATGTATAATATATTTTACGATTTGTTAAAAAGTAAATTTAATTTTGATTGACGTATAAGCTTAATTTAAGAATACCTGCTATCCATTATTCTAAAATTAAGTATAATTAGACCATATTTAATTTCGTAATTACCTTAATGAAAGAAGGCAATTTTGGCAATTGAAAAACAAAATAATGGCAAGTTTGTAATAGAAGTCTATCAAATGGGCAGGACTTATGGTTGGATGGATAACATGAGCAAGATGAATAGCGAACACAATTCTAGATTATGCAAAATGACGTAAGCATTTTATGTTATCTCATCCAAGTCAGCCAAGTTTTTCCTTTGCTTGTCTGGTCCCCTTAACGTAATCGATGCTTTGACTCTTCCATTCATTTCTTTACATGAATCTAGTATTAATAAATAATTAAAAAGAAATAAAAAAGAAATCATAAAAAAATTTATATATTAGAAAATAAAATAAAATGAAGATAAAGAAAGAATCCTTAATTATTTGGAAATTAATGAAAGAAATAAACTGATATATAATTTCATAATTCTCTAATTTTTTTTTTTACCAATTTTCAAATAAATTAATCATGTTTACCAATTAATTTAATTACTAATTAAAGATTTTAATGTGTCATGATATTTTGTTATTTATTTGATAAACTAATAGTTTCTCAAGTAAATGAGATATCCAAAACTTTTATTTATTATTAGTATTATTGTGCACATGGTTTGAATGAAGAAGAAATGATCTAAGCACCTAACCTTGATTTCTATGGGAAAATAAATATTGTCATTTTCTTCCCTCCTTAAAATAAGAGTCAAATATTTTTGGGGTTCACATGATCTTTGGTTCTAGTTGTTTGTTTCTAGACTTTCTTGTTAACTAGGCAATCACATATTTTTGTCTATTTTGAAGGTACTTAGATCTCTATATAAGAATTTAAAATCATTTATTTCTGTAGTTTTAGTTTTTTTTTTTTTTTAATATTTGATAATAATATTAATTAATGAGTTTTAAGTTTTTAATTGAATTTTTTATTAAAATACTGAGAACTTATTAGTAATGAAACTCATCATTTAGTAATAAAATTTCAATTTGACAATCAAATTGTCAAACATCTCCTTATATTTAAAATTTAGGCTTTAAAACTTTAGATTTTAAATTTTACAAATTATAAATAAAAATAAATTAATATTACTATAAATAACTATTTTTAATAATATATTAATCATGCGACGACACTACTAGCGAATACATACAACTCTATAACTAAAACATTTTATAATAATATCTAATAGTATCCTTAATATGTTGTTAATGTATATTGAAATTTAATATTCTTATAAATTTGTAGTTATAGGATATACTTATTGATAATTATTAATTTTACCAGTATGTATCAGATGATATTAAAATAATATTATTAATTTCAATATTTATAAAAGTATAATTTTACTTGTGGACAACTAAGCATCTACATTGACATTGGGCTTTGGGCATGGGCAAGGAGACGACTGAAAAGAAGCCCAGTAAGGAGCCCTTAACTCTTTACCTCTATTTCTACTCAATGTTTTCAGAATCAGACCGGTTAAAAAATCAATAAAGATAGAGGGTCAGAAATTCGATCGAAATTAAACTGATTAAACTGAAAAAATAAGTATGCATATATATGTATATATAATTTGACATTTATTATATATGTGATGAAAATAAATATAATTTGATATTTATTATTTTTATCAAAAATAAAAAAAATTTTAAAAAAATTGACCCGCTTGAACCAAAAAAATAGTTCGGTTTGACTGATTTATCGGTTAATTCGCCGGTTCACCGGTTTTTTAATCTATTTTTTGGGACGAATTTTTAGAACTGACCAAATTAATTTTTGGTTCAATTCTTAATTTTTCTTATTTAACCAATAAGTATGATCCGATTTTGACAACTATTATTCTAGTAGACACACTCAAATACTTATTACAAATAGATATTTGGATAGACGATTAATAATTATCAATTTAAAATAAAAATATTTTTTTTAGTTGATAAAAAACTATAATCGGTAATCGCAATTCAAATCTACTATCAGATTTTGCCGATTTAAAAAAAAAATTAAAAATTAATATTCATCTAAATATTCAATAATTTTTTAATTATTGATATTTATATTTTTTGAACGATAATTAAATTTTATACAAAACATTTAAACACCCACTAATTTTCGGCTTATCTTTTTTATTCTGTTTTTATGCCTTGAATTTGGGCTTCAAATTTGACTGTCCGTAATCTGTCATTGTGTTTATTCTTTTATCTATATCTATATATAAATTTAATTAATTTTACATTATTACATTTTAAAAAATATTAAACTAATTTGTTAAAGTCTTTTTAATTAAATTAGTAAATTGACAATTAACTAATTTAAATTATTTGGATTGTGACTCAAAATTCTAATGAGATTTGTAAGAAAATATTTTTTTATTTCATTTGTGAGAGATATTTTTCATTTGAATGAAAAATTATTTTCTTTATAAAATAGAATTTATATTTTAATGTTATTCTTATATTTTGTTAAATTAGGATTGATAGTAAATAATATTATAACTATAAGTATTATAGAAGAGATTTTTCATCTTTTATTCAAGGATGCAATTGATTATTGCTTAAATATTTGATTGAAGGGTTTTGACCCAATATTATATTGTAAAATTATAATAGTTATAAAGTGTATGAATATAGTGTTTTTGTGATGGTATTGTGAGATAGTCTGTAATAATATATTAATATTGTGAGAGAATATGTAATTTTTTTTGTCTAAAATTGTAATATATTGATATAATTGATTATCTTTTAAAGGAACTGTAAAAATAAGTTTATTGGGAAATTGAATCACGTAGAAAATTATTTATATTATTTTTTTTATTTTAAATTAATTAAGATTGAATTCTTACTAAAACAACCAAAATAATTCAGAATTTGATTTATACTTTAAATGGTTAAGTAGGGTATATATGAAAAAATTTTCCTTAGACAGATCTATATGAACTTTTATTTTATAAAATAAAATCTCACTACTATGAAATTATTTTTACATAATATATGGTATTTTTTATATGGTGAGATTTTTTCTAAATAAAGAAGGTTCATATGAACCGAGTTTAGGTAAAAAATTTCCGATATATACACCAAGCAGAAAGTGTTAAAAAAAAACCTCCTATTCACTTCTAAAGAAAAAAAAAACTCAGCTTAATAAATTAAATTTTTCTTCCTTTATCGAAGAATTGGAAGACTGTAAAATGGATAAAGGTAAAGGTAAATTTCTTGCTAGGCTTGTATGCGTAGATTACTTGACCATAAAGAATTACAAAAATTACTGTTCATAGGTAATCCTAATTACCCAATTCATTATTCACCGTCATTGGTAAGTCTAATCCTAAATTTTCACTATTATAAACATAATTTTGTAGTAGCAAAGTCAGTATTATTATCTACAATTCCAGCCCATATGGCAAGATTTTACTTTTGCTCTTGTTGATTTAGCTGATTTTCAAGAACTGATTTTCCTGCTCAAGCTTTTAATAATGGCCTAAAGATTCATTAACAGGGTCTTGTTTCCAAACAGAAGATTTCCGTATTAAAGATTCAATGGCTTTGGGTCTATGTTGAAGATTTTTAATCATCTCATACATTTATATATGCAACTCTATGTCATTAGTTTTATATAATTCTATAGAGATATAGCATTGTAGAATTCACTAAAGATCTCTTCTCTTCTCCTCTCTCTATCTCCATTTAGACTTCACATATAGTAGCATATACAACAGTGGGCCAAAGCAAGCAAAATATGAGGTCAGCCCGGATAAGCACAGCCTGATAATAATGATAACAACAACCACAAAAACTCTTTTTAGGTTACAAGCTTTTGACTTTGTTAATGAAAATTACATATTTCTTTCCCTTAATTTCAATCATACTATCATAAAGGTATTAGTTAATAAAGCAATTATTTCCTTTTCATTGTCATTCATTCTCTCCCTTCTCAAACACTTCATCCAACTAACAACCAGCACCAAACCTACTTTGTTACCACCAATATCTATGTAGCTTGATCTGGCCTTGCACTTAAAGAAAAGAAATAAAAAAAAAAAATCTATTTGTAATCATTTTATATTTGATAAAGTTATATACAATAATATATTGTGGGTGATGTTAGCTAGGCTTTTTATGGGTGGTTATAAGGCAACATCTTTTCTATATTTCTGCTTTATACTTCAGAACTACTTCTTCTATTATTAATCATAGTTATATGTATAAGTAGAGAAGAACTAATTAAAGTACAATTATATATATATATATATATTTACAAAAAGGTTACAAGAAGCTTTGGCTTAAGAGGTTAGAAGAAAATGAATACAGCAAGATTTATCAAATGTGTGACTGTGGGTGATGGAGCTGTAGGAAAGACTTGCATGCTCATTTCCTACACTAGCAATTCCTTTCCAACGGTATCATATAATTTATTTGATTTCTTTTTTTTTTTTCCTTTTGCTGATTATGAGATTTTTCATCAATTTTGAAGTGAAATTAGTGATTATTTTATTTCTTTGGTGAATTAGGACTATGTTCCCACAGTATTTGACAATTTCAGTGCTAATGTGGTAGTAGATGGTAGTATTGTTAATCTTGGATTATGGGACACTGCTGGTAAGTTTCACTTTCAATTCTGTTTTCTATTTTTATTGCATAATTGGGTTTCTTTATTTAGATTATATACATATTTCTTTTTTTATCATCTCAAATAAAAAAAAAATGAATTTTACACAGATTTCTAAATTCAATGCATAAGCAGTAAGGCAGAGCAGGCCAAGAATAGACGTAAACTCTGTTTTTTGTGAATTGCAGGGCAGGAAGACTATAATAGGCTGAGACCACTAAGTTACAGAGGAGCTGATGTGTTTTTGTTGGCTTTTTCTCTCGTTAGCAAGGCCAGTTATGAGAACGTATACAAAAAAGTATTTTTTCATTTCTTGTCTATGCATTCTTTATTTCTCTTCAATCCCTTTTTTTGTTCTATTTTTCTACAACTTATTCTTTCTAAGATGGTTCTTTGATTTAATAACTAACAGTGGATTCCTGAACTAAAACACTATGCTCCAAATGTGCCAATTGTGCTTGTAGGAACCAAGCTCGGTAAGCAATTTATTCTTTTTAATTACATTAGAAATTGAACTTCTTATAAATCAAGTCTTTTTTAACTCAAATTTTGGTTAATATAATGACAAATTTTTTATAATGTTTTTGGGACACATAATTGGTTATGCTTAATTACAGATTTAAGAGAGGACAAGCATTTCTTGATTGATCATCCTGGAGCAACACCAATAACAACAGCTCAGGCATGTAATTCCATTAAAAACTAATCAAATTATACATTAAAATGTGCCTAATTAAACTATTAATTAATTTTATTTGAATTAATGATGAAATTATTGAGCAGGGCGAGGAACTGAAGAAAATGATCGGTGCTATAACTTACATAGAGTGCAGTTCCAAAACTCAACAGGTAATTTTTTTCATATAGTATTGTATTAATCACTCGTCAGGATTGAAATTTGAACTTAGCAATTTTATAACCCTGAAAATGATTTCAAATTGATAAATTGAGCAACATATAAGATCAAATTTAAAAATAATTTGGTTTAATTTAATATAATTTTTTTTCCCTTGTTACTTGATGTTTCAGAATGTGAAGAATGTGTTTGATTCTGCAATAAAAGTAGCTTTGCGACCACCAAAACCAAAGAAGAAGCCACGCAATAAGCAAAGAACATGCACTTTCCTTTAGCTGAACATTCTTCTGCCCCTTAAATTGTCACGTATATACAGTTCTTTTTTCTTTATTTTTTTTTTTCAAATCCAAGTTCCCTTTTGTAGCAATGGAGATTAAATTGTCACAACGAGGACCTCAATTGCTTATGGTTGTTATGTTCAATTTTGATCTTTGCAAGTGTAATTTGTTTCGTGGAACTAACATCACACCATATCAAAAACTTAAAACTATAACATGCTCTAGAGCATGTAGCCAAGCTCAAATTACTCTACTTCACTAACTATTTTCAGTGATGAATTTCATCAATTAATTAGAGAGTGCGACATCTCAGCCATATGGCTAAACAATTAATATAATAGTTATTTTTCAATGTTGAATTTAACTTGCTATTCAATAATATTTAGAGTAGGTGATACAGATTTAGAGACATTTATTGTTGATTTATGTCTCAATTTGAATTTAAAAAATATTAAATTTTTAAAGATTTATACGGTAATTTTCTTATTAAAGTTAGTACTCTAATTGATAAACAAGTTGACTCGCTGGTCCCATCAGAAATGAAATCAAAAAATTATATTAGGAAAGTGAAAGTTAATATAAAAGCAAATATGATGATAAATGAAAAAAATTTAAGGGTTAAATAAAAAATTTACACACATATATATGTATATTTTAAAGATTATAGAGTTAAAATTAATATAATAGCAAATTGAATGATTAAATTAAAAAAATTTATGGGCTAAAATTAATATTATAGCAAATAAGAGAATCAAATGAAAAAATATTTAGGAGTAATTAAAAAATGTATACACATATATGTATACTTTAAAGATTTTATAGCCAAAATTAATATAATAGCAAATTAAATGATCAAATTAAAAAAAAAAATTAGAGAGCTAATTAAAAAATTAACACACACACATATATATATATTTTAAAAATTATAGGGTCAAAATTAATATAATAGCAAATTAAAAAATTTAGAGGTTAATTAAAAAATTTAGACACATATATATATTTTAAAGATTTTAAGAAAATTTATAAAGAGGAATTAATTAAAAAATTTACATATATATATATATATATATTTAAAAAAAAAATTTAAAGAGATTAGAACTCCCTTAATTAGGGATGGTAGTGAGGCAAGGGCGGGGGAATCATCTCCATTCTCACCCCCATCTTAATGGGGAATTCCCATTTTCGTCTTTATTTCACACACGGGGCTAATTTAGTCCCATTCTCATTTTCACAGGGATTTTCGTTTCCCGTTTGAATTTTGTATTCCTAAATTTATTTATATTTATAAAATTCATAAATAATAGCTAAAAATATGAAAAAATTATTTAGAAAATATTAATAAATTCAACCACACAAAATATCAATCAAATATAATTAAAATATAAATATTTTAATATATAAAAAATATTTGATAATATTTTTTAATAAAACATTAAAAATTCAGCATATATTAAAATATGAGTACTTAAATAAATTTAATTTAATAAGTGTTTTCAATAAATTTCAACAATCTCATAAGTATTGTTACATTCAAAATTTAATACATTATTGTTTTAATTTATTTGAGTTAATTTCTTAAATTTTGTTAATAAAATAAAATTACATTTTTTAATTTTTGTGTTAGCTTTTATATATATATATATATATATATATATATATATATATATATATAATAATTAAATAAATATAATAATTACCTAAATAGAATACAGGTCTTCACGGGGACGGAAATCAAGATCCCCACGAGATGAGGCAGTTCCTGATGTGTTCTATTTTAGCTACTTAAAAATTTTTATAAAATTTTTAAAAAATTATATTTTGATAATGTTTAATATAATGAATCTATTGATATATTTTTCATACTAAACAAAAATCATTTGGATAGAAAAAAATACATTAGAAATTTTATGTATTATATTTAACGGTCTATATTTAATGTATTTATAATACATTTTTAGCTGTTCAAATGATTTTTATTTAGTATAAAAAATATATCAATAGATTTATTACATTAAACACTACCAAAATATAATTTTTTAAAAATTTTATAAAATTTTTTAAGTAGTTAAAATGTGGCACATTAGGAACAATTATATAAAAAAATACAATAATCTCCCTCAATCCTACGAGATGGAGAATATATTTTTCATTCCTGTCCCGTTTTCATTAACAGGAAAAAAAAAAAACTTCATCTCCACCTTATAAAAAGATAAAACAAAAAATCCTCAATCTATTCAGAATAAATTCTCATGAGAAACGAAAATTTCTTATTCAATTGTGATCCCCGTCCTTAACCCTCCTTAGTCCGCACCAGAGTCACACAGTACTTAAAATTTACTGTTCAATGACAAATCGTACAGTAAATGACAGAACTTTGTTTGTGTTAAAGTCAAACGACTAGTCCCTTCTAATAAAAACACGGATTTGTTATTAAACGACATGTTGTATGCGGTTACGCATTCGATGAACGACCAAAAGTTTATCGTATAGTCAAATGCATATGCTTTTCTATTAAAAAGTAAAAAACCTATCAGATTGAATGACACCTGTATCTCGAGCTGTTAATTATGGGTTGAGATGGTTGATGTGCTAAAAACACATCCGATCCTCTTGTTTTTGGCTTTTTAAAATTCAAAATATTTTTATAATTTTTTTTAAAAATCATAATATTTTATTATTTATTAATAAATCTAATAATATATTTTTTATACAAACAAAAATTAAATGAATTTAAAAAATTAATATAATTATTTTAAATATATAGCGTTAAAATTTAATAATTTCAATTTAACACATTTCTAATATATATTTTTACATCAATTTAATTTTTGTTTCATATAAAAAATATGTCATTATATTCATGACAATAAATATTATAATATTATGATTTTTAAAAATTTTTACAAAAATCTAATATAACAAGGGCTTTTATGTTTTTAGCACAGTCGCCCCTTCAATTCGCTGCTGTGTATTTTTATACAATAACTTCTTATGTGATACATTTTGAAAATTTAAAAATTTTTTTAAAATTTTTTTAAAATTATAATTTAATAGTGTTTGATATAATGAATCTAATGATATATTTTTTTATGATAAACAAAAATCAAATGCATAGAAAAAATTCATTATAAATATAATAAATCTAAACCATTAAATTTGATATATAAAATTTATAATATAATTTTTTACTATCCATTTGATTTTTGTTTACAACAAAAAATATATCATTAGATTTATTACGTCAAATACTATCAAATTATAATTTTTAAAAATTTTTATAAAAATTTTTAAGTTTTCAAAATATGTCACATTATGGATTATTATGCAAAAATACACAATGACTCTCTTCTACCCATTAATAATCAGCTTATTTATAAGTTGAGGAGGCTGTTGTGTCAAAAATATAAGAACCCTGATTTTTTAGAGTTTAAAAAAAATTTGTAAATATTTTTAAAAATTATAATATGATAGTATTAGCTGTAACGAATCTAATTATATATTTTTGTACTAAATAAAAACAAAATAAATTTATAAAATATAATATAAGTGTATTAAATCTATACCGTTAAAAATATTTTATTTTTTTTTCTTTAAGACATTAATATATATTATTATTTTTTTTAATGTTGTGAATAAGAATTTAATATTGATGATATTTCAAATCTGAAATAATAATTTATATTATTATTTTAACTCTTATTTTAAATGATTAAAAAATAGTAAATTTGATATGTTAATTTAACTAATTATCATTTCAAATTAACTTTTTTTTATAGTGAGATAGGAATAAATTAGTACTAATAAAATTAAGAATATACAAACATGAATACGAATTAAGAAATTATATCTCATTTTGATCAAATATTTGGCAATTGGAAAATTTTTAGATAGTATTTTGAAATTTATTTTTTTATAAATTCACGTGAAATCTATAATAAATTTTCATATTTGGATTAACTATGAAATTCATTTTAAATATATAGTATTATTAGTTGGTACTTATAATTCATTATATCTTTAATAGTTAATTTGTATCTCTTATTAAGTTTAGAATTTATTTGCAAATTTTACAGATCATAACCCTAAAACATTTTAAAGATTGAAGAATTATACCAGTCTGAATTTTCAATTTTTTTTTATCTCATTTAATATTTTCAGAATCGAACCAATTAAAAAATCAGTGAAAACAAAAGATCAAAGATTCGATTAGGATTGAATCAATTAAACAAAAAAAAAAAATCAATATACATATGTATGTATATATAATTTAAAATTTATTATATATATGATGAAAATAAATATAATATAATTATGGTTAAATTAAAAATTTATGTAAGACTATATTTTTTTTATTGTGTCAATTCAATCACATTAAGTACAAAATTATATATATAGTAAGTTATGAACATTCACTTGCTTAAATATTTACTCGCGCAACAAGATATAATACAATAGAGTTATGATTTTAGCATTTGATACAATTAAAATGAAGTTATTAAAATTCTCTTAATTTCTTTTAACGCAAAATGACGTTATTTTGCGTTTGATAAAACGGCGTCGTTTTAATGAAAAATTAAAAAATAATTAAAAATAAAAAAAATAAAAAATAAAAAAATCTGACTCACTCGAACTAAAAAAATAGATTCGGTTCGACTGGTTAATTAATTTTTAACCGAATTTAGAGGATGAGTAAATGGAGTTTGATTGGACCGGTCTTTGATTTGATTCTTAATTTTTTTATTCGATCGACCGATTTAGTTCGATTTTGACAATTACGGTCTCATTTCTTTATTGTACATTTTTTTATACGCGATATTATTTATAAAAAAAATATTAATTATTAAAATATTTTGCAAAATAAATAATTTAACATACTAAAAAAATATAAAATAAAAAATGAGATACATAAAAGAATAATTGATTCCAACTTGAATTATACAAGTCTCTTAAAGCAAAGGTAGGCATATATATAGGTGATTGATTAAAGTGATGAAAGAGAGGAAGAGCAGCAAGAGCCAAATGTTTATATATATATATATATAAACCTGAATTTGCTATAGCCAATAGAGAGCACACTGAAACTCATTGATAAGTTAATTTTTTCAAGTGATGAAAAACAAATGGCCTGGGAGCTAAAATTTTGCGAACCATATTCCAAATAAAATAAATATAATTAATTTTAATGTATGCTTTATCTTTCTTTACCCTTTAGTCAAAATTTTCAGTGCCAAAAATATATAATATAATATAAAGTAGTGTCTGATAATTTTGAAAAATTTCGACAGCAATTTGCAATATAATATATATGGTTGCATGTGCATTTAAATTGATGCATAGCTAGTTTGGGTATTTACTACTTTCACGTTCGCATTTAGTGACTGTTGTTTACTGTTTAGCGCATTTCTAGCTTAGCCACACAACAATTATATCCATCTTTTTCATACTGTCTTTTGATAAAATACCTCACATTTATTGTAATCATGTGCTACTTCTTCTCTTCAGTAAACCCACCTGTGAAATTCTCAATTTTTTATATGTTCTTCGCTATTGGTGTGTGCTTAAATATTAATCTTGTTGAGATTTGGGATTAGTTTATTGATTTATATGTTAATTTAAAGGTATGTTTGTTCTTAAGTATCAGTATTGAATTATTGATTTTAATTGAAAAACATATACTATATAATATATTATTAAGGTATGATCATGCCCTTTTGAAATGAGCTCATCACCTGCAAAATTAATTTTAATAGTTAAAGTGGGTTTTAACTTTTGATTCTAGAGTTCACATGGGTTGTTATTGATATATATATATATAATTAGAAGATTTGAATTTATGGTCTCTTATCTTTGAATTTGAATATCACTAAATTAAAAATTTATTAATGTAATTAATATATAATGACCAATGACGCTTGATCTAACTGATTAAAAATGAGATATTGAAATTAAGAGATTTCAAATTCAAATTTAACTTACTTTTATATAAAAAATATTTAAATTTATTTTTACCTATATTAAATTGTAAAATTTATGATTATGATATGATGTATAAGAAATAGTGGAAAATTACTCCACTAATAACATGCACCAATCAAGTTAATTTGCGATTTGATATGATCATTTAATAATGATTAATTATATATGAAATTAATAATTTTTTTATAATTTAAAATTAATATGCTTTAAAAAGATATTGTGATAAATAAAATAATATCATATCAAATTTAAAATAATTAAAAAATATTTTTCAGTTCAAAATTCAGAAATAATTATAGAAATATTTTAAGCTTAAATATGGGTGCAATAAAGATGATATTTTTTATTTATAAGTGGATAAATATTATAATTCATTAGTATAAAAATAATTATTTTGTAAACACTTATTTATTTATAAATTTTTTATATATTTTATCATTATTTAATATGAAATACTTTTTCGAGAATTTATCTATCATTTTATGTAATATATATATATATATATATATATATATATATATATATTAAATGTATAGACAAAAAATAATCATTAATCTTAATTGATACTAGAATAAATTAGTGCTTTGGTTTTTTGGCATATGTCTTTTGAAATTCATAAGAAAATAAATAAATTTAATATTTTTTAGTATTAGAGAAGAAAAAATTGAATATAAATTTACAGTATGCAAACAAACAAACCCAATATTAAGAAATTTATCCAAATATACATTTTTCTTTTTATTGAAATATATAAATTTTTTAAAATATTACTAGAAAGAGGCATGACATGTGTATGAAAATGTTGACAAGTAGTAACAATTATTCATATGTTATATCTAATTATTAAGAATCTAGATCGATGACCGCACAAACCCCATAAAAAATAATTCATCAAGAAGAAGGCAACAAGATAAGGTAATTAAGTAGGATAAAATTATTAATATCAATAAAAATGGAAAATAAAAAAAAAATTAAATCATTACTCCATTTATCATTGATACAAAGAGAAGCTCAGAATAAAAAAAGAAGTAAATAAATGGTAATGGTAATGTCTTTTTCAATATTTTTCCAGACAAAATGGTAGGAAGGAAAAAGAAAAAGAAATGATTAGAAAAGGAAAAGAGAATCAAAAACAGAAAAAAAAAAAAAAAAAGGCAATTAATATTAAGGAGTGTACAGAGTACAGAGAGAAGCAGACGATCCAATATGAAGACTAGACTGGTTAAAAAGTAGGTATCGAACACTGGTTCGGAGACCATAATTAACAAGAGTACACACGTTTGCAAAAGCAAAGTAATGAACGTTAAAGCCAAAGTTTCAAAGAAACTACACTACTTCTCACTTAACTTCAGTTTCTTAAAGTCTTTTGATGGGATCTTTTTCCACACTTTTTGCTAAGTTTCTTTCTCGTCTGTCAGGACACAAACAAGAGGGGATATAGTAATGAGTTCTTTGGTCCCATGTTACTTGTGTCAGAGTTTTGGAAGAATTTCATCTAGTGTATAATAAATTTATATTGACATGAAATTAATTAATCTTCCTTAATTGTAAAAGAAACAGTATTGTTATGGAGGGTTTAAGGGATTTAATTTCTGGGATTTTTAGTAATAATTGTAGAATTTAGATAAAATATGGCTAAGAAGGAAGAAGGGTATAAATTGCTGAGAAGGGCTAAACAAAATTAGTTAACAAGATTTCAAATAAAAAGAATTTTGATTGATGAATTGATCAATTTATACTTGATGAGTTGAAAATGATATACAAGAGATGATAACTTTTTTTTTTTTTTTTTAATTTGAACCATATTTTTAGATCAATTTATATATGTCTATTAATTAATTTATTTAAAAAATATTTTTCAAGTTCTAGCCTCAATTTATCTATCTCCTTGTTAATTAGCAAATGTTATATATAAATGTTGATGCGTTGATTTTATATCAAAATCAATATTTTTATAAAAGAAAATTAGGAAATAAAATCAATAGATTATAAAGAAATGAGATGGTAAACATCCCTCCAAGTTGGGTGTCTATTTTGGTTGTCGGAATGGGACCAACACAATCTACGCCAACACCAAACCATTGATCCTCTTTGGCTTTGCCTGGGGAGAAGAGAATAGGTTGAGACTTGAGAGAACATTCAATTTTTTTTTTAGAGAAATTAATGCTTAATTTCCCCAGTCCAAGGTGAAACTCAACAGTCTCTCCTTAATTAATTGCTAAATCAACACTTCATTGTGTTAAGATAATGTAACCATCTGTTGTGTAATGTGAAACAATGTATTCTTGGGTAATGTGAAATCATTTGTTGCAAACTTGCAATATTCCTTTATTCACTTTATTTATTATTTTATTTTTTTATATATACTTTGCCTCATTACTTACTATACTTAATATTTAATAAGAAAAGAATAGTCAATATAAAATCATAACTTTCTTATATATGGAAATTTGATATTTAAATTTAAATTAGCCAAGTTAAATTATTGTTTGATTTTCAATATATTTTAAATTAGTATCCACAAGATAATTTTTAAATACACAATTTAAGTATAAAGAATGTATTATTAATTAGTCTTGTTAAAAAAAAAAAAAACTTAATTTATAACATCTTATTATTATAAACTAGAAAAAGTATTTGATATTATATCCGTCTCATAATAAACGTTGTAATTATAAAATATATTATTATTAAAATTTTTTTTATTTATTTTAATCTTTTTAATTTATTTATTATTTCAATTTCAATTCACCTTTTTAATTCTCTCACATTTTATATCATTTAATTATTATCTCTACTTTCAATACTTTTTTAATGAAAGTATTATTGTAATGTTAATATAAAATATAGTTTAAATTAAAAAATAAAATAATTAAATTGAATCATATAAAAAAAATTAGAATGTTTATTATAAGATGAAAATAGTATTTAATACATGGTGAGCAATTAAATTTCAAAAGAAAATGATAATTTTTTAAATGTAAATGAACATATAAAATTAAGAATATTAAAATCCAAAATTCATTTTAAACTATTGTCCATAAATATGGACTCTTACAGATATCTGTAGTTTTTAATATTAGTATTCATTATAATTTAGAGATTGTGACGAATCATGTTTAAGTCATTTGGTATAGAGACGCAAAAATTTTAAATTGATCCGAATTTTTGAATTAAAAAAATAAGAGGAAAAGAAAATCTCTAAGATTCAAAAAAATAATTAAATAAAATTTAAATTAAATTAATATAATAAAATTAGATCGAAAATACTTTGATCTTCGTATCAAGAACTAAATTAAATTGAATTATACTCAAATTGTCTCGAATCCCCGAATCGATTAAATAATTTATATATATTTATATAATTATAAATTTATAATATATACATATTTTTATTTTTATACAATTATAAATTTATAATATATGGTATATATACTATTACTTATTTATGTATTTATATTTATATAATTATAAATTTATAATATTTTCTATATATATTATAAAATTATATTTAAATCACCGAATATCCAAACTAAATCTCCCTAATATCCGAACCGAATCAAAATATATTTAAATTGGAACTGAATTTCCGAATACCCAAATCTCTGGACCGTATCATACTGAATTTTCGAAATAATTCGATACGAATATTTTCTACATTCAATTTAAAATTAAAAATTTTAAAATAAAAATTTTAAAAATTTCATTTGATTGGGAGATTTTTGATTCTCGACTTTATCCGAACCATACACAACTGTAATTTGATAAATATAGCAAGAGGGCGGATCGAAGGATGCGAGAAGTGCCTAGTTCATTTTCAAAGAGATTTAGTTTAATGATGGTAATGAGCTGATGGTGACTAGCAATTGATAATTGTATTTCGAAAATTAAATGTTAACAGTTAAAAATTTAAATTTTTAATATTTTAAATATATTTTTAAATTGTTAAGTGTTAAATTTTAAAATATAACTTTAAATATTAAATATATCAAACACTTTATATTAGTGGTTAGAGCTCAAATATCAAATATTAATTTCCAGTTACTAATTCAAACTTTTAACACATTACCTTTGCATGCTTCTATATTACTTGATCCATTAGAAAAGATTATACACACTCTCTTTTGGGGTGCCCTCCCTATTAAACTAATTCATAGAAAAGATTTAATATTATTCATTTTGATTGACGTTTCAAAGTTAGTAATTTTTTTTTCAATTTTAAGAATAAATTATTCATTCAAAGAGAAACTATTACAAATCTGAGGGATAGAATAAAAGAAACTCAACAAATTAACAGATCTAAAAATCTAAAAAATGAAAATATATCTGCAAGAAAAAAAAAAGAAAATTTCAACAAAAGACTTCTTCTTTGATCTAGAAATTTCTTATCTCAAAACTTGGTGATCGTAGATTTGCTTCTAAAAATCCAATATCTCATTGCCATTAAGGTTATAATCGAGAGAGAACCGTAAAAAGTTAATCTACTAAAGAGGTCTGAGTCATTAAACTCCTCACAAATTATATGAAGCAGATATACTTTTCAAAGTATAAATCAATGAAGAATCTTAAAACTTGTTACACTATAATCCTGGTTAATCACCAAAACCCTCTCAAACACCTTTGAAAAGTAGAAAATTATAATTAGAGGTGCACAAAATAGAGAAAACATCTCACTCCTTTTCAAAGAAAGGAGAAGGAGTTTGAAGACTTCTTAAAAAAACCAGATTATTACTAGATCAATAGATGAAACATAAGATATATGTAGGAAACAAATAAAAAAAAACTAAGAAGGAGCTAGTGACACATCTAGATGCAAAATCAGAAGACAACGAGAAGACACCTCAAAGTTAGTAATTCAAACACTTAATCATTAGTATAAAATATTTGATAAAATAGAATAAAAAACTAAAAATTAATTTTAAATTAAAAGTTATAATAATTTTATATTCTTTCTATTCAAAATATAGTTTTTATAAATTCACTTAGGATTGAAATTCAAAATAAGTATAAAAATATCAATTAATATATATTAATTTTGATATATA
>CANXYC010021351.1:0-25994 GCA_948193065.1 Aleurites moluccanus | reverse complement strand
ATATTACTTATCAATTATCCTCAATCCAAAGTCAAAAATTCATCCGTCATCCGTTCCGCTATTTTTACGGCGGCGATATCGGTACCGACGTTTTCCGAAAATTTTTCCCGTTTTCGCTCTAACTGGTTTTCTAAAATTATTATTGATTATTTTGATGAATTTAATCTATATACTGAGAATTTTATTCACTAAACCTGTTATGAATTTATAGGGTATTACAAGTATTTTGCAGAAAACTCAGTTTGAAGGAAATAAGGTAAATTTTTTTCCTAAATTATTTTCTTTGGATTTATTTAAGTCTATGGGTTAGGATAACTAATTTTGGGTATATAGAATTTATTGCTAGTAATCTGAAGCAATTAATAGTAATTAATGTGGGAAAAATTTTGGAGGTTGAACTGCTGTGAACAGTAATTCCGAAATTTAATATGAAATTTAATGCAGCTTTCTTTAGAGAGATTAATGAAATTGTTGTTGGAAATTAAGAATAGAGATTCTAAGATAATTACTTATTAGGAAATCATGAGGAATATTATTAATTTGGAAAACCCTAATTTTTGTATATTTGGGGAAATTCTTAGGAGGAGAATTCAAATTTGATTGAAGAATTTAAGTGAGCAGTTTGCTAAAGAAATTTAAGGAAATTGTGCAAGAGGTAAGTATGAACATTTACATAATTCTTGTCTATTTAAAATAATAAGACTAAGTATCCTTGATTTGTTCATTCACATATGTTTATATATATATATATATATGCTGAAAATGGCTTGATCAATATTTTCGGATCAAGTCCATGTATTCTTGCTTGTGAACCCGGTTTGGGTAATGATATATGATGATGGTCTTGTGACCAATATGCTTCTTATGAGATTGAAACCCATGACCCATGTATAGAATGCTCTTTCCAATGAGAGTAAATTCATTGGTCCATAGTGTACTTTAGGAACTCAGCTGGTAGAGTTCTGTACCAGTGTTCCACCTAGAGGGGACCAGGAGCTCTAGGTGCATGCCTGGCCAAGCATGTGTGCACATTGAGGTAGCAAGGCTACCAATACGTATGTTCTGATATGTGATCAGTTCTTCCAAATGATATTTGTTAATGCCATTCCTCGTAGGCATCCTATGTTTTAAAGATGAACCATGATTTGAAATTGACATGTTTTGATATAGCCAAATTATTATGAGAACTACATTTCTTTCAAGTAAAAGTCTATGACTTCCTTCATGCCTATATGTATAATTATTTGTTCATGACCATGATTCGACATTCAGTTCTTATAATATTATGTTCATATCTTACTGAGTTGAAGGCTCACTCCTCTTCTGTGAATTTCAGGTGATAGTATAGCTCGTGAGGAAGCTAGCAGAGAAGATCAAGCTTCTTGACTTTTTCATTCCAAGAAGCTTTCATTGTAAATCTTTTGTTATATAATTATGTATATTCGTTAAAGGGTATTATGACACAATATGTAATGGGAGTATACTCTAGAGCTTCGTAGTTAGTCATTAGAGGATGGCAATATTTTGATGTATGAATTGTTATCTTTTGGGTATTCTTATTCCTTAGTGATGTGAGATGCATCTTTTGATCAGTAAGGAACAAGAAAATATTATTATGAAATGATATAGTAAAGAAATGATTTACGCTTGAATGGATTATGAATATGATATAGCATGGTATTATATTTAATATGAATGTATATGAGATTCAGGTTATGGGAGTTCTACGGAGTTGGGGTTTGACATTTACATATATTTGTTGAACTTTCTTTAAGTTGATATTTTTTTCATCTTGTATTTGGATGGTCTGAAATATAGATGTCATTATTGAATATTTCAGGAAAATGGAGGAGCAGAAGCCAAACGAACATAAAACCAAAGCAAGCGAAACCTGCTATAAATGAGTAAAAGCTATTATGATGGAGTGGCAGATGCCTTGTCTACAAAAACTTTAAAATGGGTTTGAATAAATGAAATATTTTTCAAAATGGTATTTATGAAATATTAGGAACTTTGTCTTGTATTTCTGGACTAAAGTTTTTGAGTTTGTAATGAATTCTTTCTTGGGATATGATTGTTATTTTGAGTTTGCTTTGGGCATAGCATTCTGATAAATTGTTTTGCAATGAATCTGGTATCAAATCATATGATAAAAAAGCATATTAATTAAATAAAAATTGAGTATTATTTTCTAAAGGTTTCTATCACCTTTCATATTCTATCAAACTAATGTCAGAGAGAACAATGATGTGATATTGAATTATAGGTGTGTTTGGGTTTTTGTTTTCTATGTGGGTTTTTGGTCCTCTTGGAGAGATGGAGTTTAGGCTTTAGCTTTCTTTCTCATGTTTCCATGATAACTAATCCATTTTTTTTTTTTTTTTGTAGTCAAGATATGCTACTGTCAGTGTAGATGCAATGCTTGAGGTCTTGCAGCGAAAAGTTGTGGATAAGGTAGGGTGTTTTCACTGTCTATATTTAATGATTAGCATATCCACATCCTAAATTTAAAGTTATCATATTGCTTATATCACTTTTATTGTTTGTTTACTCCTTTAAGACAACTGTGTATTCTAGCCATGCAAAAATTGATTAAAATTATATATTATGCAAACATATCCATTAACATCTCAAAGTACCTTGTCATACCATTGTTATATTTAGCAAATTTATAGGGAGTTTATAATCTGATGTATTTTATATCGTTGAAGTATTTTTTTCATTTTTAAATATCTGACCTGCATAATGCATGCGAAAAACTAGTTGGCAATAATTTTTTATCTAGTATATTTTCCTTTTAATTTGTGGCCTTTATTCCTTTATTATAATTGATAATGGATTTTTATGCTGACAGGAGAAAAAGTTTTATGACGAGGACGAAGCACTTATAAAATCTATATTTGAAGTTAGTAATGGCATTCTCTATGCTGATTCTCTTTCAATCTTTACCTACTTCTCCCCTCTATATATTTGCCTTTGTGGATGACTGTTCCTAACATGTTTTTTTTTTTTTGTTTTTGAACTTTAAAGTGGAGGCCAAAAGAAGTAGTTCGAAGGATTTCTGATGAAGATTTTGATGATGATGACGGGAATGAGCTTTCAAACGGTATAGCAAACATCATAACCACATGCTTGTTGGACCAAAAAAATATGGGTATGCCTAAGTTTTCTCTCGTTTTCTTGCTACTTCTAGTGATAGTTTCTTTATCAAATCTTAGAACTCCTTTCATAGGTGAGACTTTCAAAAACACTAAGTCACCAACCATGAAATGAAAATCTTTTCTCTTAGGATCAACATAGCTCTTCTGTCTACTGGAAGCAGTCTTCAATCTTTCTTTGATGATAAGGACCATTTTCGCTGTATACTAAATCAATTCAAGCCCTTCAACATGCTTCTCTCCTACTTCATCCCAACACAAAGGAGACCTATACTTTCTACCATACAAAGCCTCATAAGAAGCCATCTTGATGGTAGAATAGTAGCTATTATTGTAGGCAAACTCTATCAAAGGCAAATGTTTATCCTAATTACCTTCAAAGTCTAGAATGCATATTCTCAACATGTCTTCTTGAGTTTGGATGGTCTTTTTTGATTGCCTATCTATTTGGGGATGAAATGTCATGCTGAAATCAAGCTGAGTGCCCAAAGACTCGTGTAGGTTCTACCAAAACCTCGATGTGAATTGAGCTCCTCTATCAAAGATAATAGAAACTGGAATCCCATGGAGTCTTACTATCTCATCAATATACATTTGTGCATACTGAGAAGCTGTGTAGGTTGTCTTGACTGGCAAAAAGTGAGCTGACTTGGTCAATCTATCTAAAATTACCCAGATCGAGTCATGCCCACTTGAAGTCCATGGAAACCCTACAACAAAGTCCATAGTTATCCTTTCCTACTTTCACTCTGGCAATGGCAACTGTTGAAGTAGACCTGAAGGCTTCTGATGCTCAAATTTAAATTGTTGACAAGTCAAACATCTTACCACAAACTCTGCCACATCCTTCTTCATCCCACTCCACCAATAAGAACTCTTGATGTCGTGGTACATCGTCATAGCACCTAGATGAACATTATAACTAGAATGATGTGCTTCCTTAAGAATCGCATCTCTTAAACCATCGATTGCTGGAACATATACTCTGCTACCAAGTCTCAATATGCCATCTATCATAGCAAAACCTGAAGCTTTCTTTATTATCACATCTCTTTTCAGCTTCACAAACTAAGGATCTGTATCTTGTGCCTCTCTGATCCGATCAATAAGCACTGGCTTGACTTGTAAACATGCTAGAAGCAATCCTACATTTGATAAGTCAAAACTGATCCCCACATCATTCAAACTCTGTACCTCACTTACCAAAGGTCTCTTACTCACCTGAATATGAGCTAAGCTACCCAAAGACTTCATGCTAAAAGCATCTGCTACCACATTCACCTTTTCTGGATGGTATAAAATCTCACAATCATAGTCTTTAAGTAACAACATCCATATCCTTTGCCTAAGATTTAGGTCTTTCTGCTAGAAGATATACTTCAAGCCTTAATGATCTGTAAAGATCTCGTACTTCTCTCCATACATATAATGTCTTCATATCTTCAATGCAAAGACAACTGCAGCTATTTCAAGATCATAAGTTGGATAATTCACCTCATATTTCCTTAACTGTATAGAAGCATAAGCTATTACCCTACCATGTTGCATAAACACACAACTAAGCCCTACTCTCGAAGCATCACAATACACCGCATAACCTCCTGCACCTGATGGCAAAGCTAACATAGGCCCCGTGGTGAGACAAGTCTTCAACTTGTGGAAACTCTCTTCATATGCATCCGTCCGTAGGAATTTTACTAGCTTCTAAGTAAGCTTAGTCAAAGGAACTGCAATCTTGGAGAAATCTTGAATAAACCTTCTATAGTAGCCTATCAAACCTAAGAAACTCCTAACTTCTAAAATATTGGTAGGTCTAGGCCAACTAAAAATGGCATCTACTTTCCTTGGTTCAATCTTGAGTCCATCCCTGCTTACAACATATCCAAGGAATCAAACATTCTCAAACCAAAACTCACACTTTGAAATCTTAATAAACAATTGATGCTCTCTCAAAATCTGCAATACCATTTGAAGATGTTCTTCATGCTTTTCCTCACTCTGAGAATACACAAGAATGTCATCTATAAACACTATGACAAACTTGTCCAAAAACAACTTGAAGATCCTATTCATGAGATCCATGAAAGCAGTTGGCACATTGGTCAATCCAAAGGCAACACTAGAAACTCATAGTGACCATATCTCGTTTGGAAAGCAGTCTTAGACACATCTTCATTCAAAATCCTCAAATGATGATAACTAGACCTTAAGTCTATCTTAGAGAAATGACTAGAACCCTGCAGTTGGTCAAACAAATCATCTATCCTTGGCAAAGGATACTTATTCTCAATGGTGATCTTATTAAGTTACCTATAATCGATACACAATCTCATAGACCCATCCTTCTTCTTCACAAAGAGTATAGGAGCACCCCAAGGAGAACTGTTGGGTCGAATGAATCCTTTGTCAAGCATATCTTTCAACTACGTCTTCAATTCTCTTAACTCTACTAGTGTCATATGGTATGGAGGAATAAAAATCAGACTAGTGCCAGGAAGCAACTCAATACAGAATTCAATTTCTCTATCCGGTGGCAACCAAGGTAAATTATCAAGAAATACATCCGAAAACTCACTAACAATAGGAATCTGCTCCAAGCCTTTCACTTCCTTGCGAGTATCACGAATGTATGCTAAGTATCCTTGGCAACCTTTCCTCATCAGTCTCCTCGCCTCAATGGCAGATATCACATTATACGGTACTTCACTCCTTTCCCCTTGAAACTTAAATTCCTCACTCGAAGATGCCTTAAATACTAACTTCTTCTCATTACAATTTATGGATGCCTAAAACTTAGACAACCAATCCATGCCCAAAATCACATCAAACTCAAGCACCGGCAACACAATAAAATCTAACTCTAAACTCTTACCATTTATGCTAACTACACAAGATGGATAAAAGTGTTGAACCTCTATCTCTTCCTCGAAAAGAGTAGATACAACTAAAGCATTCTTAAGTAATACACATGGCATATTCAACTTTTTAGCAAAACAGGGCGAAACAAAAAAATGTGAAGCTCCTGAATCAAATAACACTCTTGCATTCAAAGCTTGGATCGGATGAATACTTTTGATCACAGTGTTAGACGTCTGCACCTCTTGCTGTGTCAAAGCAAATACTTTCCCTTTATCTTTGCCTAAATGTGTTTGAACTGCAGTCTGACTTGAACTTTTGCCTCCCTTTGTAGCTCTACCCAAAATACCTTGGCCTACACTGGAATACTGACCAACAACTCTCTTATCCATCTGGACTGAAGCCTAAGAAGTTTGAGGTATAACTCCAAAAGAAGGTTATGGATAATCCTTAAGCAAGTGACCCTGCTGTCCACACTCATAGCATGCACCTGTCCCAAAGTGACAAGTTCCTCTGTGAAGCTTACCACACATAGGACAAGGAGGAATAATAGTCCTAGGTGGTGCTGAATTGGCAATACCATAACTCATCTAAGGTGCTAGTCTAGAGGAATTCTGCCTCTGCTGAGATCTCTCTGAAGGTCTTCTATATCCACTCTGGGAGAAAACTAAGGTGAAACATCTATACTCTTCATTCCACTAACCTGTCTGAAGGAACTCCCAATCTTCACCTTCTTTTTCTCTTCCCTTTTTGATCTAACTTCCATCTCTTTATTCTCAATCACTCTAGCTTTATCCACAAGCCCAGAGTATGAGTCAAACTTAAGAGTAGCTAGAAATTTAAACAACAGAGCTATGAGTCCTCTAAGGAACTTCTGAATCTATGTTGCCTCTATAAGAATCAAAGCTGGAGTGAATCTACTCAACTAGCTGAATTTCTTCACATATTCTGAAATAGTCATACTAGGAGTTTGAACCAATCAAACTCAATAGCTTTAACCTCCCTCGTACTCTCTAGAAGGAACTCCTCGATAACTCTTTCCTTGAACTGATTCCAAGAAAGATCTGCATTACCTTGAATACTCCTCCTGAACCAGTATTTAGCTTTAGCTTTCATCAAATAGCCAACAAACTTTATGGCTCTCCTGTCTGAGATCCTCAAAATCTAGACCTTTTCCTCAATCTCATCCAGAAACTCTATAGGATCCACCTCTCCTCTATACTCAGAAGGTTTGAGCTTCAAGAACCACTTAAAAGAAACCTCCTCAACCAAAGGCACAACTGGTGGTGGTGGTGGAGGAACCACTGGAGCAACTGGATGAACTCAGCGAAAACCTCATAGTTTCTCTGCAACTGATCCAATTGCTGAGCCATACCAACCACATCTACCTGTGGCTCTAGAGGAACCTCCTCACCTCCCACTCTACTCACTGAAGCCTCCTCAAAAGGCAATTCTCGCCTAGGGAAACCTCTACCATGTCCTTTACCTTGTCCACGACCATGTCTTGAAGGCATCGCTGAACTGATAAGGAAAAATAGAGTAATTTTAGACTCATAACACCAGTTTAACACAGATTTATTCCAAAGAATGCATAACATGACGAAACAAAATCTTATGCTTCGTAGTTATCTTAATCAGACATTCATGATAGGGAACTTACACATTTATCTATTTATCTTATGGTTGAGAAACCTATAGCTCTTATACCACCTCTGTCACACCCCAAAACTACCGGTGTAACGGTCCTAGGGTAAGGGTAGGCATAAGGCCACCGTACACCCGTAGAACCCTTAACTAACCTAGATTAAACATACAACACATACTAGCATCATGCCAAACATCCATATCTTATATATCTCATCAACCTGATATGACATTTCCTCTTGTTTCTTACCAATCAAAAGATAATTCTAACATCAATATGGAACAAGGGAAAGTCTACAATGGCAACAAAAGAATAAGAAACATTGCACACATCTAGGAAACTTCTAAGAGTATACTTCTCATAGACATGAATACATATATATAATTCAACTATTATCCAAAAATATTACATAAAAGAGTCTTATTGTGGAGAAGGAAATCAAGAAGGTCCGTCTTTAGGATTAACTCTCTCTCGAGCTAAGCTAGACCCTGAAATCCACAAAAGAGTGGCGAGCCTTCAACTCAGTAAGATGCGAACAATTAGAATGAATAACATATATAAAATACTTAAATAGCAAATCTTGAACATGTACCAGGTTATTAGAAAGAAATCTTAATATATACATTAATATCATAAGTACTTACAAAGGGTAGCACTATCCGATCATCTCATAATACATATATGAATATCAAATCATGATTCTTTTTAAGAACATAAATGCCTATAAAGAATGACATTATCAAATAAACATAACATAGAACTGATATCATATTATAACATTTGGGTAGCCTTGCTACCTTCACGTGGCACATATGCTAGCGCAGGCATATGCCTAGAGCTCGTGATCCCCTCTAGGTGGAATACTGATACTATACCTTATTAGCCAGGTTTCCTCTGTGCACATTGGACCAATGAATTAACTCTCATTGGGAAAAATATTCTATAATGTATGTTTTGTGATATACATATCATGTATTGGTTCAACAGTAACAAAAAGTGATCAAGAGATCAAAACATATGAATAACATATCATATTATGCATAACAAATGCTTATTAATGAACTTGGTCCAAGGAAAATAACCAAGTCATTATCAATATTCAAAGATTCTATTTAAGGAGGGTTTGAATTATTTGAACTCATAAATAACATATGCATATATATGAATATAATATACTTTTGCAAAAATTCTCATATAGAGAATCATACACATGAAACGAAATCCACACTTACCTCTTAGCACCAAAAAGCTTTCTAGCCAAGCTCAACTCTTGCTCAAATCCAAAAGATCCTTAATTCCTTAAGTTCTCTTCTCCTAAATAAAAATCTCAAAAATTTCAAAATTTAGGATTTTCTCAAAACAATCACATAAAATAATCCTCCATAAATTCTAAGCTCCTTAGAGTCTCTATAAATAAATTTTAGCATTAATTTAACCATTAATAGAGGATGAATAATAGTTATAGAGAAAATCTACTATTCATCCAAAAATCATAAATCATCATAACTACTAAATCTAACCATAAATATTAGCCATTAATGCTCACAAAAGATCACTCACAACTTAAAAATAACTATTTTAGCTAACAAAAAACTTAACTCAAGCTAGAGAGAAGATTTAAGAAAATTACCTTACTTTCTCTTCCAAAGAAATTTTGAAGAATTTGGCTTGAATTGATGCTCTTATAGTCCTTAATTTATGTTTTTTAACATTAATAAGACTTAATTAGAGTATTAAAACCTTAAAAATGAAGAAAAATGACTTATGGTTGAGAGGAATAGGGAATGGAGAAGAAGAAAGAATAAGAAAGAAAGAAAAATTGAAGTTTGAAGAAGCTACTGCCAAAATTTAAAAAAAAAATCTCAAGTTTACTGTTCACATGCACTATTCACTACACTGTTCACGTGTACTGTTCACGACATTGTTCAAGTGCACTTTTCACAATACTGTTCACGCGCACTGTTCACGACACTGTTCACGCGTACAAGCTAGAAAAAAAACTCTTCAACAGCATATGTTGAACCTGCTCTATCTTAAGCTACAAAAGTCTAAATGCCTTGATTCTTCCTTTTACTTAAACTAGACATATGAGGCTACAACATATCATAAATTTTTTCTTTAAAGCCTTGAACATAAATTCACAAAATTTTGCAAAAACACAAACTTTGAAATTCAAATCAAAACAAACAAATCTCACTTACAAAACTAACATTCTATAACAAATCTTATATACATCATTTTAAGAATTTCAAAATATATACAAGCAAAATAAATCTCAGATGTTATAATAATCAATAAAATCGTAAGCAAATAAAATAAAATTCATCATAGCCATTGGAGTGAACAATGGATAAGTATGTCAAATATACTATGGTTATAAGTAAGAGCAATAAATAAAATAAATTATCCAAAGATAACAGGTCAAAAGACACATTGCAAGAAATATAGCAAAAATAATCAGCTAAGGTTCAGTATACAAGAAAGTATAGCAAATGATTAGATAAGGTTCAATATACAAAGGTTCAGTTCAGAGCAATGACAGATAAGCAAATTCAATAATAAATGGGGCAAAGGCTACAAAATGGTAGCATGCCAATCAATACAGTCATACGATTGATCATACGGCATGGCTAAGATCTTACCCCCTCCTAGCTTAGGTCAGTGTAAAATATTGTGCATAACACCCGATGTATATATAAGTCTATTCCACCGGGTGAGTAGTTCTGTCATTGATAATCAGTAGGGGTACAAATAACAATGTCAATAAATTCAGATATCAAGAAGTAATATGTAATAAAAATAGTTAATCAATTAAATTATCAATTAAGATAACAAAACAAGTTAAGACTTGTGAAGGAAAGCTCGATTATAAGTTGAGGTTTATATTCTAACGGCTATAGTTTTCTCAATTATGCAATTCAAGGTAGTTTTAAGGTAACAATCAAGGGTCAAGAACAATTATTTTAAAATCAATTATAAGGAACATATTATACACAATTAACTATATAAGGTATTTCAATGAATTAGCAATTTCAACAATGCTCAAAGGTCTTAAAAATAAAATTAATGGACATTTAGAAACAATAAAAAGAAATAAATTCACAATGTAGGTTTGGTCAATCAAAGATTCAAAGTTTGGAATTTCAATTAAATCATTTAGGCATAATTCAAATAAAATAATATATATGTACTCACCTTTAAATCAAAATTCCAAAAAGTCTTTCTTTCTTCCCTTAGCCTAAACAAAAAGATTATCCAAAACTTCATCCTCATTTTCCTTTTCCTTGTTAGCTACAAAATTAATTAATATGGGTTTAATACTTAATCAACTTGAAAGTATCAAATTAAACTCTTAATTTTATCCTATAATGTACCCTGACAACACCACTTGATTTATTAATTTCTCTAGATATAGATGTCCAATTATCCCAATTATTTTTCCTAATTAAATTAAACATCTAAAGTTATAACATATCCAAAGATCATATTTTTCTAAGCACTACTCAATTTATAGTGGAATATCTAAATTTGTCCTGCATCTTGCATTCTATTATGCAAATTCCATTCGGGCAGTCACCACTTTTTATTTTCGACTCAGTGTGTAGATATTCAAATTTTGTTCTATTTTCACAAAAAATTATCTAAGACATAGGGAAACATTTTTTATGTTTTGCGTTTTTCTCGAATGTGAACTTAAAGTCTTCAAAATTACAGAACTCAATATAGTTTATTAGTGAAAATCCTAACCCGACCCAATCTTATTTAGTGACCTATATCTCTAAATACGTTTAGAATTTTACAAAACTTCCTTTAGATATATAATCTAGACATGATATATATAACTTTTATGTTTTCTATTTTATCAAAATTTGCCCCTAATCCTATAGAAATTAAGCCAAAACATTATGTTCTATACTCTTTAGGTTTAGTTCCTTTCCTCTAACCTAACATTTTATATTTCACAATTTCTTCACTAAATTAATCTACTTATTTTCATTAATTAATCTATTAATTTCATATTATATAACTCTAATTTATACTTTATTTAATTAATTAAAATTAAACAAATAATTATTTGAATAAATTTTGAATTTCTTTTTTACCTTAAAGAAAACTTGAAGAACTTCTTCAATTCTACTTGTTTTTCTCCACTCCTAAAACTTCAATCACTAAAACAAATTTACCAAATGATGAGAATAGTTTTTCCTAAGTTTAATCTAAAGAAATTTGGAGAGAAAAATGAAGGAGAAAGGAAGAAAGGGAGAGGGAGGGGATTTTTTTCCTTCTTTTCTTTTTATAAAATTTCAATTAATTTTATGGCCAATAATAATTTTACTAATAATTTTAATAATAATTTTTGAGCATAAATATTTCTTGATTTATGATATCACCTTGCTTATGTGATAATTCCGTTCATTTTTTCATTTAATAATTTTTATGATGAATAAATTGTCAAGTTATATAATTTAAATTTATAAAATAAAAAAAATAATATTTTTGATCTAAAACTCTCCAAATGGCTAGCTTTCTTTGAGTCAAAATTGTCACGTCTCGATTTTAAAACATGACAGTACTAGGATGTAGGAGATGCCAAAGGCGACCAGCACCCGTAGAACCCAGTATCACATTTTGTAACCATTTACTATCAAATTATTAATCAATTTGTCAAATAATATCCATTATATAATCTATCTGTTTGTCTGTAACTCATTCTGCAATTAGCTGTAATTACCATCATCTCATGCCATAACATTAATTAAACTCCATATTATGCTATATATACATAACTACAGTATAACTATGCCATTATACACACCATAGATCAATCTAAAATATTTACAATAATTCAGTGTTAAAAATAATTATACTACTATTACAGACATTGCAGAATTCTTCGAGAAACAATAGTCGGGAATCTGCTACTCAATCTGCATCTGGAAAAGGGAAACAACTGAAAGGGGTGAGTATGAAATACTCAATGAATCTAATATGCATCGACCAAAAGAAATGGCTAGGATATCAATAAACAATAGGCAGATAATCAATAAATATTAATCTGCATACTGATAACAGAATAAGGAATCAAAATACAGTAGAGGACTGTATAATCAATGAACAATTCAATGAAGCTCATATCATGTAGATAAGACAGATGATGGGCCATGAAACTCATATATCATATATCATATATCAATCACCTATCAATAAGCATAAGACTGATCATGTCTTATGGCTAGGACAGTTAACCCTTCCCAGCTAGGGTATTCAATATACAATGTGCATATCGCCGACGGTATTTACCCGCTACCCCGTCAGTGAGGAAGCTCTGTCAAATCACATTAGAACCAATATAGGTATCGAACAAGTCATTAGATACCAATAAACAATAATGGTCTCATCAAGTATCAATAGCTCATGTATCAATCAAATGAGACTGCAATTAAGTAGTGAATAAACAATGAAAGGTACAATAAAACAATGGTAATAAGAATAGCAATTAACATTGGAATGAATTATAAGTTAGACAATCAAAGTCAAGAAGTTGAATCAATTGGCATGTCAATGTCATTGGCGATGATGTCATTTAAATGGTAGGCCTATGGATGAAACAATGGTAGGCCTATTGCAAAATAAATTAGACATTTCATTAAATACTTGGTGTGCAATATTTATTAGGCATTTTGGTAAGGTTTTTGTGCAACATTGAAATTGCCCCAATATCAATCAAAAAATACTCAATGTAGGTTATTCAATAGGCATTTGGTTTCCAACTATAAATAACATATAAAGGATCAAATAGGTATGGAAAACCAAAGGAAAACAAGGCAACAATGCCATAAGGCATTCAACCAACATGGCCATTTTGGAGCAAGTTTTCAATCAACATTTCAATACATTAGGCATAACAAATGATGCATATTAAACTCACCTTACACTTCAAATAAGTTAGAAAAATTGGTTTGCCACCAAAATCTTGAAAGTAGGCAAAAATCATAACTTTCTAAATCCTTATGTTCTACATCAAATCAATCACAAATTAACCATCCATTAGTCTCCAATTAATATATTCTAAGCTTAATTAACATTAACTAACACTAATTCAAAGATTCAATTCATACAACTTCAACCTAGGGTTTCCAAATTAGGAAAAATCCATCAAATGCATCAATTGATGCAAATTAACACTAAACCCATTCTATTTAACATCTAATACATCTAAATCAATCATTAAATCAAAAAAATCAACTCATTACCTAATGGTGATGATCCACTCGAAATTCCCTTCCAAAGAATTTTTGAAATTCTTTAATTTTTCAAGCAATTCAAGGTTGGAAATGGAAAAAATCAAAGGTTATATTTAAGTTTTCTTAGGTTTTCTTTTGATTTTGCATGAAAATTTTGAAGGAAAAAATGGAATGGTGGTTCTGCCAAGCAAGAGGAAGGAGAAAAGATGAAGCAAAAATGGCCAAGGCATGCTTATATAGTAAGTAAAATTGATAAATTATATTTAGGTCCTTAAACTTTCTAATAATTCTACTTTGACCCCATCTTTTTCTATAATTTATTATGTTAATTCTGTCAGGAATTAGATTCAAAGTGGGAATTGAAATGACTTCTTTTTATCTGTACTTTATTATAAAAATAGTTTTGGAGCCATTCTGAAACTCATACAGAGTGTTTTCTACTATACCCCTAAAGTTCGACTTATTTACGATTTTACCATTATTCAAATTTTCAGTGTTCCAAAATATTTTTCAACTTTTCCTTTGCACTAAAATTTCACTTATAAATATATGATTCTTTACCCTCTAGTTTGAATCAAAAATTCATTTGTCAACCGAACTGTTATTTCCCCGGGCAGTGTAATTAATACCGACATTTTCCCGGACAGTATCACAAATGAAATCTAACTGAGATTCAAAAATTTTCTTAATTATCTCGGTGTTTTCAGTCTGATAACTAGTTATATTATTACATTCTTATGGTAGTTTTCTAAGTTATTATAAAAATATTAACTTTGGATGCTAATATTTGATTAATTAGGTTTAATTAAGCTTGGACTTGCTAATTATTATAAACTTGCCATTTTTCCTAAGTTCATCTTTTTCACCTATCTTTCATTTGATCTCTAGGTATTTTCTTAAATCCATTTCTACTTGAGAATATTTTTAATTTACTTCTTTTGTCTTATGGTGATGTGAGAAAAATAATTTTTGAAATCGGAGTTCTATAAAATTTATTAAAAATAAAAGACTATGAGGTGTACAAATTAGGTATCTTATCTAAGCTTACTTCATTGTTTCCACTAATTCAATAGTTAATTTGAGCTATTTTAATTCCAAATTAATTTTTTTTATGTTAGCTCCTCATCTAATTACAATTTTTCTCTTTCAATTTTATTATAAGAATTTCTGAAAATTTTTAGTAATTCCACTACCGAGTAGCTATCTATTCTGAAATTTCCTCAATCCCCTTAAGCAAAATAGTTAATATTATACTCTAGCCCCCTACAACTAAATTTGTCCTCGAATTTCAATTTATATTAACCTCAACTCAAAAATAGATGTGAATATTTCTACCGCATCTCCAGCTCACTTTCTCAGATACATTCTTCTATGTTGCAATTCTACCATTGCACCTTTAACATCAAAATCTTCTTGTTTCTCAATTTCCTGACTTGCTGATCCATAATCTTCTCATGGAATTCCTTATAAATAAGATCCTCATCTACTCCAATGACTGTGAAGGGAGAACATGTGATGGATTTGATATATACTTTCGTAGCATTGAAATATGGAAGACTGGATGTACACGACTTAGGCTCAGAGGGAGAGCAAAGCGATATGACATATTTTCAACTCTATCCAGTATCTCAAATGGTCCTAAGTACCTTGGTGACAATTTCTCCTTCTTACCGAATCTCATCACATCTTTCATCAGAGAAATTTTAAGAAATACGTGATCACCGATGGCAAATTGTACATCCTTTCTCTTTGGATCCACATAGCTCTTTTAGCGGCTAAAGGCAGTTTTCATTCTCTCCTGAATCAACAACACTTATTCCATTATTTCCCTTATTAGATCAGGGCCTTCAATATGTTTCTCTCTCCGTTCTACTCAAAAAATAGGTGATCTATATTTTCTTCCATATAGTGCCTCATATGGTGCCATACCAATGGTAGAATGGTAACTATTATTATATGCAAACTCTACTAATAGTAAATATTTATCCTAGCTGCCGCCAAAATCCAAAACACACAATCTCAACATGTCTTCTAAAGTATGTATGGTACGCTCAGATTACTCATCAGTATGTGGGTGGAATGCAATATTGAAATTTAATTGAGTGCCCAACGCTTCTTGAAAATTTTGTCAGAATCTAGATGTAAACTATGCATCCCTATATGAGATAATGGCCTTTAGAACCCCATAAAGCCTCTCAATTTTGTTAATATAAATATGAGCATATTGAACGGATAAATAAGTAGATTTCACCTCTAAAAAATGAGCTGATATTATAAGTTAATCCACAATAACCCAAATCGAGTCATAACCCCATACACTCTGTGGTAAACTAACCACAAAATCTATAGTAACCTATTCTCACTTCCATTCAGGCAACTCAATCTCTTGCAACAAACCCAAATGCTTTTGATGCTCAAATTTAACATGTTGACAAGCCAAACAGGTTGATGCAAACTTGGCAATTTGTTGCTTCATCCCTGACCACCAATACACACTCTTCACATCATGAAACATCTTTATAGTTCCAGGATGCACATTATACAGTGCAAAGTGAAATTCATGAAGAATCTTTTCCCGAAGACCATCCACCTCTAGAACACACCACCAATTCCCCATTTTTAGTACTCCAATATCCAGCTGGAACTCAGTTGTCTTCCCTGCCTTTATATCTTCTTTGATTTTCAGCATTTGTGGATCATTATCCTGTGAGACACTAATTTCATCAATCAACTTAGGTCTCACTTAAAAATAAACAATCAGGGGGTGAGATTCAACGACCTTCAACCGTACACCCTCATCCAAAAATTCATTTTATTCTCTGATTAAAGGTCGTTTATTCACTGATATATGAGACAGAATACTCATAGACTTCCAACTCAGAGCATCCGCTATAACATTTGCTTTTCCGAGGTGATACAAATTATGGCAGGCATAATCTTGTAATATCTCCATCCATCTTCTCTGCCACAAGTTTAAAACTTTTTGTTGGAGAATATTGTAACACCTCAGTTGAAACCTTAGTAGTAGAGCTTAGGCAATTGACCGAGTTATGAGGTGCTTCTATGCTTTTACATGATAACTTGTTATTTGAATTTATAAATGTGATTTTGATGTTCATATATTGATAACTTCATCATATTATGCTTACATGACTCAATATGTTACTAGTTTTGAATCGAAACCCTAAATTGAGAAATTCTTGGTTCAGGGGTAATTTGGTCATTTCGCACTCTTGTAATACGTGAAATATGTGAGATTGATGAATTTGATATTTTTATGATTGAATTTATTTATAATTTCTGAAAATTGAATTTTTGGAATTTAAATGTGAATTTGTTGCTATTTGGGTCAAAAGTTGACCAAAATAGTGACTTTGATTTTTCCGATCAAAATTTTATTTTTCCTCAGTACGATTTAATTTAATTATGTGTCATAGTTAGAATTAGTATATTATAGTTGATGAACTAAATTAAAAAGCATGTTAGAATTAGTGGATTATTTGAATTTGAAATTTCAAAATTTGAATGGAAGATGATGATGTCAACTCCCATTCAAACTAGGATATTTTTTTTAACCTTAGTTAAATGAACTTATATATGTATATTAAATTATTTATTCTAAGGATGGAGAGAGGGAAGGAGGGGCCGACCATGTTGGGGGAAATAGGGGCTAAGGCATTTAAATAAAACTCAATTTTTGTCCTTCTCCCATTTCACTTCACATTTCTTCTTTCTCCCAAACTATTTTCACTTCCATTCCTTCCCCTTCCTTCTCCATTTGAGCCGGCCACTTCCAACAGCTTTTGGGAGGAGATTTCTTCTTCTTTTTGTGCTGAAAATTTACTCCATTCTCGAGAGGAGCTTCGAGTGAGAAGTGGGTAAGTGGTGAAGCTAGGGTTTCTCCAAATAGGGATTCTATCAAGCTTCTTCTCAAAGGTTTATTTTCTCCTTTCTCTTTTCTTTTAAGGGCTGAGATAATGATTGTTGAGATATTGAGGATTTAAAATCTGGTTTTTCTTTTGAGGTTATTTCCATGTGGGTTCGGTTTCCCTTGAAGAGAATGGAGCAGAGTTGTTAGTTAATGGGTTCAAATTTGTTGTTATGAATATGTATATTGTGATTTGATCTTTTTATTTTGGTTTGTTATTGCTGAAATGGGGTGGAAAATTGAGAGATTGGTGACCTAAAAATATGGAAAAAATATTGGGTTGGGGGTTTTTTGGTTGAATATGTATGATGTATGTATATTGTGGGATTGAATGAGATGAATGGGTATATTGTGAAATTCTAGAACTGCAGACGGGTTTGACCTTCGGGTATGGTTTTTCCTGTAACTTGAGTTCTTACATATGAAATTGGTTAATTCTTATGGGATATAAAACTAGACATATAGGGCTTCATTTCATATGAATAAAGTAAAGTCAAAATCGGAAGTTAATCTAATGAAATTCTGGGTGCAAATAGCTGGTCCCTGCTTAAAACGGGAACAGAGTGGGTTAGGTAGTTTCTGTTGTAACCTTGGCAAATGAACTTGAAAAATTAAGTTTCTTAACGCGTTGGGAAGATAAGAGAATAATCTAAATTTTTTTAGAAGATACCAAGTTGAGATGAAGTTCATAACTAACCTGAAAAATTTGATAAACTTGGGAAACAGAATCTGAAAATTTATTTCATGTGAATGTCTATGTTCTTAGATGGAAAGGTTATATATACATTTACACCATTGGGTTGCTTCTTGTGTAAATCTTGTGAAAGTATATGTATATTTATTAACATGTGATCACATGAGAAGAATGTTTATTGTAACAAATGTAAGATTTTATTTAAAAGGATGCGTAGCTACTCAACTTGCTTGAATTGTGAGTATTTGAAACTTTGTTGATGACATGAAACTTTGGCTTGAACGTGAACCCGAAATTGATCCGGTTTACTATTGACATATTATATTTGTGTTGTATGGAAAGAGACTAAAGTTTAAAGTTTAATTAGTACAAATTTTGATTTATTGATTTGGTGTTAGTTTCAAAAGAGTTATTTTGATGTTTTTACGAAAAATGAATGTTTGAATGGAATTTTGTGGTTTTCATGTATGTAATGAGTTTATGTGATTTTATCGAGTCTTATCGGAGAGTTGGGTTCCATACAGGAGAGTCCTCAAAAGGGAAAGAAAAGGTCGTGGACCTTTTGACACAAGAGAACCGCCGAGGGTATTTTTGTCTTTTGCATTCCCGGTGGGTTTTTTTTTTTTTTTTTTTTTTTTTTTTTAAAAATATGTCTTAGTATTTCTAACTTAATTTGAGTATATTTGAACATAACAAATGACCTTGACCATACGGGACAGAATTCTGACAGATATGGCAAAGTGGGCCGATTTGGGCCAATCGGTCCGACCGGGCCCGACTTAGTCCCGAATTATCCCAAATGTACTTAGATATATATATTAATGTTACTCGACATCATTTATCATCTATTGGTTGCATATTCATGCTATTTGGAAAATATTGCATATGATAACTTAGCAGGGCTGCTACGATGATGTAGTGGGTAAAAATTCATCGATCGTGTGCACACTGGTACCTTTTGGACCCTAGCTAGAGAGGGGTAAGACTCTATGCCATAAGGACTGATCCTTCTTATGACTATATTATTAGAAATGGTGAAATTATGGGGAGATTATATATATATTTTGCTATTGGGTCCTATCATGTGTTACCAATATGTTAAATTGGCCATCTTATACTTATGTCATACATTTTCGAATATTTGTAATAATTTTAGGAAAATCTTCAAATATGGGCAATTTGTCAGGTTAAGTTATTATTGCATTTCATATTTATTTATCCATTGAGTATTTATACTCACCCCGCGTTGTTAAATATTTTTACAGGGTTTGAGTGAGCGCAACATCTTCGGCTATCTTCTCTTCCTTGCTCCGGCCGAGGACGCACATGTATAGACCCTTCTTAGTTAGATAGTCGCTGCATAATGTGATGTCCACTGTATTTTGTGATCCATTTATTGATACATGTACTCATTGATTTTTGTACTGTAATTATGTGTACCCTCGTGTGAATAGTAGTTATGTGCACAGGTGCGCCACGGTATGTTTTCTTTTTAATTTTTGTGGCTATAGCATAGAGAGAATATAGGACCATCTTGGTGGTATGTATGGATACATTGAGATGGGTTTATATTCCATCAAATTATTCATGTAGGAAAGTAATGGTATTGGCTAGTTAGCTTAGTTGAATGATTGGATGATGTGCTATGTTGAAGGAAATATTGTTTGTGTTTTGGAGAATGAGTTGAGATATGTATGGATATTATTGGGAGTGTGTTTGTTTATCTTTGCAAGAGGTAAATGTTAATATTTAGGGGTAACTCTGTCCGTTTCCCAGCAAAATTTTATAGAAATGAAAAAAAAAAATATTAGTGAAATTTTATGAATAGATTAGACTTATAACTGGGGTTCTTCGTGGTATTGGTTGCGAAAGCGGTTCCATTACCCTAGGACCGTCACAACCCTATAGTGTGGGATGTGATAATAATCTAGAGATTTAATGCATTAATTTTGAGTATTAATGCATTATAAAAGAAATGGAACAAATCTAAGAAGAACTGAAGAATAACGAAGAGAAGAAGAAAGAAAATCATGCAGAAAATTGCTACTGGCACTGGTTAAATAGGCTACTGCCTCAAATTTCGCTCGCCTCGCCAACCTGTCTCGGCAATGCCATCTCGCATAAGCCAGCTCGTAATTCCCACTTCGCCAATCCGCTTCGGCAATGCCACTTCGCATAAGCCAGCTTGCAATTCCCACTTCACATATGCCACCTCGCATATGCTACCTCGCCAAACTCTCCTCGCGAGCTCCTCTTCGCATATGTCGCCTCACATATGCTACCTTGGTAATGCCTCTTCGCCAACTCACTTCGCCTATCTCCTTCTTCGCATAAGCCACCTCGGCAATGCCTCTTCGTATAATTCCACCTCGCCTATTCCTCTTTGCCAAACTTTGCTCGCCTATCTCCCTCTTCGCATAATGCCACCTCGCCTATTCCTCTTCGCCAAACTTTACTCAACTATCTCTCTCTTCACACATGCCCCCTCGCATATGCCTCTTCTTCAAATTCCTCTTTGCCTAACTCCACTTCGGCAATCTCACCTCACCACTTTGCTAGCTTGCATTGCCAGTTCACAAATACCACCTCGCATTTGCCGGCTTGATAATGCCAATCTCTGTTGAGCTGAAACCCTTTCTCGATAACTTATATTTAATCAGCTCGCAAATGAGTTACAAACATCCAAACTTCCTGATTATTTTTGTTACTCAAAATATACATCTAGGAGTCTAACATATCCAAAATTTAAATAAAAAAGATAACTACACAAACTATAGTGACTCTCTAAATTTACCCTGACTTACTGCCCAAAATTCATCCGAACAGACCTGATAAATTCTACTCTTCACTAAGTTATACTTATCCAAATCTCCTGAAATTTTACAGACAATAACACAATATATAAAGGAACATTTTTTATGTTTACACTTTTGGCTCAAACAGCCTTAGTCATTCCCAGAAAATTCAAACACTCACAGATTTACTGCGGAGAATAATGAACCAGATAGGTCCTGTTCAAGAAGGCATAACTCTTCACATACACAGAATTTTACCAAACCATTTTACAGAATTAAAGATGAGATATACACGTATAACTTTTATATTTTACACTTTACCAAATTATTCTTTTAAAATTAAGAAATCAGCCTCACAAAAATCCACCCTGCAACCAGAAATTTCTAGTTTTCCTCAAACATTCATATCTTTAATTAATTAAATTCATCAAACATACAATTAATAAAATAGCCCAAAAATGATAGATATTACAGATAGAGGTAAATAATAAACATCAAATTTTCATATTTTATAAAAGAAATTTAGAAGTGCCATGTGTGATTTTAAACTGTGAAGTTGAGGGTATAAGATTGACAAATTATTGGGAGTGTAAAATAGTTTTTAGTGCAGGCTGTGTAATTTTGAGAGACCCAGTTTTGGGTCTGGAATAGTATTAAAATTACAAAGGAAATTCTGACAAATTTTTTGTAAAATTTATAAGAAATAAATGGGATTTAAGTATTGATTAATGAATTAATATTGATTGAATGATTGATGAATGAACTGTTTAATGGGTTCTACGGATTTTCAGTGACCTTACGTCTACCAGTGCCCTAGGACCGTCGCGACCCAAAAGTGGGTCGTGACAATATTACTATCCGAGAATATTGTAATTTGTTATTGAATGACCTTTCTTATGAGCACCTAGCCTCACAAGTGAGGGAATATATATGTTATTCACTGAGATTCGTCTCACCCCATTGTGGTTTATCCTTTTCAGGGTTTGATAGCTAGCGACGATTTCATTTCCTCTCTCTTCCTTCAGGAGTGGAATTTTCCTTATCTATGTAATGACTCCTCATTTGTATTTATAGATCTTTCTATAGTAGCTCCATGATGTGTAATAATGAATTTAGTAATGATAATGTAAAATGAAACTATGTTACTGAGATGTAATTATTACACTATATATGCAGTATAAAGTATTAGCTTGGGATGAGTATGGGAATAAAATTGTTGATTTGTATAAGTTGTGTTAATGTTGGTTATGAAGAGAGGGACTTTGGGTCCTGGGTACTAGATTATAAAAGTAAAGTAGTTATGACAAATTTTTTGTAGAAATGCAGAATGTGGTTTTACGGGTTTAGGTGGCTTTATACCTTCTCCATATCCTAAGATTGTCATATCTCCTGGAATGGAGGATGTGACATATAACTCCATAAATACTAATTACATTAGAGTCCTCAGTGCCCTAAGTGCAGAGTAGAAAGTGACTTGGAAACAATTTATATTTCCTCTTTCTTGAAAAATAATAAATAACCACATAATGAGTAAAAATACACTCAGTGAGTCGTAAACATATTATTATACACAAGGTTATGTAATCAATCAATGAAACAAATAATATTAATTTGGATCACATATGTCAATAGCTTAGTAGTCCAAATAAACATGAACATAACAGATACAAGGACTCATGAAATAACTCATAAAATAACTCGTGAAATACATAAGGTTGATCAGACCTTATGTCACGTCCCAAAAATGGAATATGACGATCCTAGAATGTGGGACCCACCTGCACTACCAACATCCGTAGAACCTTTACTATGATTTCATCAACCACCAATTCTCACAAATTAATCCAATATCAAACTCAACACAAAATTCCTCATATTACAACCCAACTTCAAACATTTAATTATAAATTCCACAAGTTGTTACTTAATTAATTTACATTATTTAACTACATAATATACATATAAACTACTACTTAATTTAGTTTAACCATGGAGCTACTAAGGATCACAAAAGTAAAGAAGTAAAGATTATTACATGACAAAAGAAACCCGGTTCCTCTGTAGAATAAGTAAGTCTTAGGAACTGCTATCTACTACTCCCGACTTGAAAAATTTTAAACCACTAAAGGAATGAGTTTTATAACTCAATGAGTTATAAACACATTATTATGCATAAAGGTTAGGTAAATAATAAATAATCTACAAAATATTCATATCAAAAGCAACAAATAGCACCATAAAGAAATAAAAGAAATTTAGGTCACATAAATCAATGAATAGGTAAAATGAGGGAAAATAAACATAATAGATATAGGGTCTCGTACTCATATAACTCATTAGCTATATTTATAGTAGTTTAACTTGTGTAATAACATAAGGTTGATCAAACCTTATGGCTAGAATTTAACCCTTCCTAGCTAGGGTTAAAAATTTATTCAATGTACATATTGCTGATGGTTTTCACCCACTACCCCATCGAATGGTAGTTTTATCATGTTATTAGGTATACTGTATAATGAGAGTCAAATATCATTGGACTCATATAAGGTGACAATAACATATGGAATATTATAATGAATCAATCAACATTTCAATGGACAATTGAAATCGCATTAAAGGCTAACAATACCAAATGAATATATTACCAATGTGAAATATTCATATGAAATGAAATCTAAGGTCAAGAATCAAATTAGGTTTAGGTTTCTTTGGAACTCATATGTCAAATGATACAAATTTATAGATCAAACACTTGGTGGATTATATTTTAGTTTCTTTGGGACATTTCAACAAACACTTTGTAGGCATGAATTTCCAAACAAATTAACAAAGGCTTAGGTTAATCTTTATGAATCAATTTGATCTATCAACAATAATTCAACACAAATAGTATTTTCAAGTATCAAAGTTATGCAAATAGTATATGAAACAAGGAAAAATTAAACAAGAATTTGACAAAATTTCAAAGGGAAATTGACAAAGACCATTCGGCCATAACTTAGAAAAATTGGGGGAGGGGTTTTTGGTTCTAACCAAGGGTTCAAATGGGCATAATATTGTATTTATAACTCACCTAATAACTTAGTTGCCTCAAAATCACTTTAAACTTCCATTCCTCACATTAGGAAAAAGTGTTCTTCTCCACCATCACCATCCTCCTTTTCTTGTTTCTTTGATTCTATAATACATATTTAGCTTGTTTTAGGCTATTTTAAATATGGAGAATTATAATCTAAACTCAATTCGAATTATACACATTTATACCAAAAAACTAGATTTTGGCATAACCATTTATTCAAACTCTAAACATTCTATATTTATGTATATCTATCTATATGTTAATATATTCATATATAATAACCAAAGAACTCATTATTGATTGAAAGATAGCAAAAGAAATTGATTTACCTCAAGTTCTTCAAAAACCCAACTTTGCTCCCTTGAATTGTTTAGGATTTTCTTTAGAGTTTTGATAGAAATTTTTAATTTCTAAGGTGTTTTTAGGTACTAAACTTGGTATTAAAATTATGGGATTCACATTAAGAGGTGATTTAATGAAGAAATTTTTGTTGGAAGAAAGAAAAATGGAGGGGGAAAATGAAAAAGTTGTTTTCATTCAAGAAGGGGGAAGAAGGAGAGATTTTGGAGTTTTGTAGAATTATATGAAAAATTTAAGATATTTATGAAGTTTTAATAATTGAACTTTAACCCCTCAACTTTCATTATTTATAAATTTACCCCAAAAGTTTTAATATTTATACTTTGGCCCCAAAACTCACTTTTAATACTACTAATTTCCATAATTTATTTATCATGAAAATTTTAGGTCTCAAAATTAATTTGGTAAAATTTTATATTAAATTAGGCATTTTAGGTATAAAATTTAAAATTCAGGTACTGTAATATCTGTAATTTTTGTCATTTTAGTTAATTGTATGCTTGATGAATTAAAGTAATTAAAGATATGAATGTTTTGAGAAGATGCAAAAATTTATGGTTGCAGGGTAATTTTGTGAGGCTGATTGCATGATCTTAAATAAATAATTTGATAAAGTGTAAAACATAAAAGTTATAGGTGTATATCTCATATTTAATTCTATAAAATGGTTTTATAAAATTCTGTGTATGTGAAGAGTTATGCCTTCTTGAGCAGGACCTGTTTGGTTCATTCATTTCTACAGAAATCTATGAGTGTTTGAATTTTCTAGGAATTACTGAGACTGTTTGAGCCAAAGGTGTAAACATGAGAAATATTTTTTTATGTGTTGTGTTGTTGACTGTAAAATTTCAGGAGATTTGGATAAGAATAACTCAGTGAAGAGTGGAATTTCTCAAGTCTGTTCGGATAGATTTTGGGCAGAAAGTCAGGGTGAATTTTAGAGAGTTACCATGGCCTGTGTAGTTATTTTTGTGATTTGAATTTTGGATATGTTAGACTCCTGGATGTCTATTTTAAGTGACAAAAAGAATCAGGAAGTTTGGATGTTTGTAGCTCATTTGCAAGCTGATTGAGAAAATCAAGGAAATTGAGGAGATTGTGGTTGGGCAAATTATTGAGGAAATTCAAGGATAAATTGTGTAGAGGTAAGTATGAACATTGCACTTGTTTATTGCTTCTTTGAAATGACATGACCAAGCATTCTTAATGTTCACCCATATAATTCTCATATACT
>CANXYC010021318.1:0-10690 GCA_948193065.1 Aleurites moluccanus | reverse complement strand
TATATATATATATATATATATATATATTCGAAAAGCTATATGAAAATGGTAGGTATTACAGCATTAGGGCATCGGAGTGCTCATTATGGGGCAATTTCTCATGAAGGAGACGAGCTTAACGCCTTTTATTTGAAAACAATTTTGATGTTTTAAAGTTGCCACATTAAGTTATTTTTGTAGGGAAAATTTAAGGTAAAAACCCATTTTGACTCCAATATTATCCCAAAGGAAAAAGTGCACTAGTCCTTGAAACCAAAGAGGGTTCGGGGACAAGGTTTTCTGTTGAACTTGGCTTTCAATTTTAACCTTGATTGAAAATGATTTTCATGAACAATTAAAGAATGACATATAAGATGCATGAGCAAATAAATAAATGCATGAACAATTGAAATAGAATAAAATAATTAAAGAGAGTGATAAAAGTAAATTATTACATCTCAAAACCTCAAAAATAGGGGATATCAACTCTAGTCCTTATGGGTTCTAGGTTGATCACACATTCCCCAAACAATATATTTGACAAACAAAATTAAGCAAATAATCAAAAGAAAAGAGATGGTTTTTGTAGTTTTTGGATTTGAAGTTTTCATACAGCTTGCCTGTGTATCTCGTCGAATGGGAATCAAAACCCACTCACTTCTTCCTTCTTGCGAAGGAGGGTTGATTTTATGCCCAATTTATCATGTTTTGATTCTTTATTTTAATGCTCTACCAAAATAAAGAAGATGAGTTAGGAAACGATACATTTGCCCTAGCTTTTAGGGATGCTGGCGGACGGAGTACTCTTCCGGACCGGAGTTCCACCTTGGATTGGATGACTCCCGAGGAAATGGGTCGAGATGCCTTTTTAGCTCTTAAGAAAACAAACTGGCAGAGGGACCTTGCTTCGAAGAAATATTCAACTGAGAGGCTCAATCCGCCCCTAATAGCAACTCTTTTAATCTCAAAAGAGCTAAAAAAGAAGAAAATATGACTTGGAGAGGAAAAAAGACGAAATCTAATGATGAAAACGATTTCTTGTCTTCTTCTCCTTGCTTCTGTAAGTCTTGGTGTGTTTCTGTGTGTCACTCTGTGTCACTATGTGTTGTTGTCTGTCTTGGAATGTGGGGGGAGGCTCTCTATTTATAATAGGAGCTTAGGGGGTCGAATCCCATCAATTTTTGATGTGGGATTCGGAGGAAATCAGATGCAGACCATTGCTACCGCCGGCAAGAGGAGATGTTGCTGCCAAATGGGGGTGGTGCCGCCGCCATAGTGTCTTGGCGGCATAGGGATTGAAGGAGGGTGGATGCCGCGGCAAAGAGCCGCGCTGCACAGCGGCTGCCGCCTAGAGGGGGTGGCGGCGCTGCCAACCTTCTCTGGTGGCACTTCCAAGCTTGGAGGGCGGCAACCGTGCCCAGACTCCATTCTGAAGCTGCTCCGAGTCTGTCTGAGTGCGGGTTTGGTTCTGGAGAATGCCGTTCGGGTTGGTATGAGTCCGAGGGTGTAAAAAAAATGAGTGTTCACAATAGGTAGAAAATTTAATTTTGAAACCCTAAAAAATACAACGGACAATTTGAGAAACTTAAAGGATGCGACTGTTACTCTTTCCAAGGAGACTCGTTCATTGACAAGTAACTGCTGTAATAATTATACGATAGCTGGATCAGTTAACTGTCCCTTAAGAAGTGAAAATAGAAAGATAGTTATCATCGCCTTAATGACTTTTTGAAATGGTGTGACTCTTTAGATTCGAGCTTAGAGGGGCTTGACGCGAAGCTTCTTCCACAAACCTGATGGATAAGCACCTTCCATGCATCCTTTGGCACTGAACCTTCGGTAAAGCACCAAAGTGAGACTAATAGTAAGTTCGCTAGAGGTCTCAATGCAGATAGCAAAGCTCAAAGAGCGAACAATGCCTTCGCCAAAAAGGGTGTATGATCGCAGAAGTGAAATGCCACTTCACTCTAACTTCCAAAGCTCTCAGTTATAGTGAAATATGGGGCTACTGATGAGGAATAAAAGTAACGCCAAGGGCTAGGCCCAAAACAACCTGATCCAACTTGTTAAATAGGCTTCAATAAGGAGATTTAAGGCCTCACTAAGGAGATTTAAGGCCCACTTAGAACCTTCACCCAATGGAAGCTTCGCCTAAAAGATGATTAGGTTCGCCAAAGACTAATCATAGAGCCTCAGCATGGAGCGAGGAAGGCATCTTCGCCCTTTTCCTACTAAGGGGGTTCGCCCCACGTAAGTTTGACAGAGAGCTAAGGATGAACCAAGGGATCACAAGTTAGCCGTACATCACCTCTCTCTTCATTAAATGCTCCTGACATAACACCACGCCTCAGATGCCATCATTTGCTATGCAAGATATTTCGTATAGAGCGCTATGATGCAGGCAGATATGATAACTTGTCACGCAAATTGATAAGGTGGCCCTGAACTTGCTGACAAAACCATTTTCTTTTATAGTGGTCTAATGACAGACGGACACGTGGCGCCCCACCATACTGCAACAACAACCTCTATACATATAAATAGAGATAAACTCCATGGAAGAAAGGCTCTAATTTCTTTTTCTTCTACATACTCTCTGTATATTCTTAAACTCATTGAAGCTTATCTATCACTAGACAATATCCTTACTGACTAAGATATCATAGGATTATTATCAAGTCAAAACTTGGCCCTCACATACTATTTACTCTTTGTTTTCTCAAGTCCATTAAAATTCAAATCTCTTTTAATAATTATTGGATTATATTTAAGAGGTCTTAATTATTTGAAACATTATTAGGCTTATCAATTTAAAAGATTCCATAACCAAATTAAAAGTTGTTTAAGAAATTAAACTGAAATGTTATAATTGAATTAATTTTGAATTCCATCAATTCGTCTAAATCAAAAGTAAAAAATAATTGATGCTATATAAATTTAATAAATACGCATTTTATAAAAATCAATTACTTTCAGTAAACAATATTGTCATCATATATTGTATACACCAACAAGGGCAGATCTATTCAAAATGGTGGAGATGCATCGCCTCCAAACAATAATAAAAAAAAAAATTTTATCTTATTTTTATATTTTTTTAAAAAAAATAGATAAATAGCCTCCTAAAATTTTGAAATATTTTATTTTTTACTTATATTTTTTATATACGTATATTTAGTATAAAATAATACCTTAAAATTAAAAAATACACATATTTTCTTATTAACTTGATTTTTTTTTAGTGTAGTATTTGGCCTCTCCAAAATACCACCTCCAATTCCACCCCTGTACACAAATATACATATACATCATATAAATACATATACTATACAAGAATATACAGTATATGAACAAGCAAATTATAATCATGTCACTGTATTAGATTTCAAATTATAATTCCCAATGAGCGAAGAGATACTCAGTGAGCAATAGAAGAAGAAAAAAAAAACAGATTTCAAATTATAATCATATAACTTCAACGAATCAAAAATAATAATAATAATAATAATAATAGTAATAATAAGAAAATTAAACAATTCATTTAAACGAGAGAATCGATTACAATATTAGTTTAAAATAGAGAGAATCGCTTGGCTTTGAATTTTTCACAGTTGATTTGTCAATTTTCAATTCCTCTATTCTCTTTTCTGAAATAAGTATTGCAATTGCCAAATATAAAGCAATCAATTTAATTATATATCTGTCTCTAAAGTTAATTTACGAAATAAACACCTGTTATGAAAAATAAATAAAATAATAATAATAATAATAATAAAATAAGAATAATAATAAAAATATAAAAAATAAAATTTTTTATTATTTTCTTCGTATATATTATAAAGTAATATGTATTTTTATTTATAGGTTTCATCTTCGTCATATTTTACAATATATAAATCTACCATAAATTACAACATAAATTACAATATAAATAATTCAATAAAATTAAATTTAAATATAAAAACTTATAAATAGTGAGATAGATAAATGGATATCCATATTTATTTATATATTTATAACACAATAATTTTTTAATCTTATTAAAATTTTAAAACATCTTTGGGATATTTGAAATTTTAATTTGCTGTTTTTTCAAATGGTATACGTAGGTAGGAGAACAGCGGTGAGTTAAAAGTACATTTTTATATGTAGTCTACGAATAAATAATTTAATAATTGTGGACTCACGTTTTGTGCGAATTTTTATTATATTCTTTATTTAACTTATATATTTAAGATTTATTATTAAATTTACTGTTACATTTAATTATTTTATTATATTTAGTTATTACAATATTTTTAAAAATTATATATTTAAAATTAATATAAAATCGAGTTCAAACATTTCTTGGAGCACGTATAATACTTCTATAAATTTACTAGTTTATTTTAAAAATATGATGCCAAAAATTCAATATTGATCATTTTACTCCTTCAATTTTCTTTTTAAATGTAAATTAAAAAAAATAATATATCAATATCCAAACTAATTCATTTTGATGTAATAATGAATAATTTAAAATTGAGATTAGAGTGTTAATTATGATTAAATTATATTTTATTGTTTTAAACTCTTAGAAAATTTTCTTTAATATTTTTGTCTAATTTGTATATTGCATTCATGTTTAAAAATTGAAAAAAATATACATTTTAAAATAAAAATAAAAATAAAAGGACTACAAATCCAATTCAATCAATACTAGCCAACCAAAAAAAACAGAAAAGAATTAAACTTGTTTTTGGATAAAAAAAGAAAGAAAGATAATACTTGGTCTTAAGTTTGATATTCGACAAAAAAAATAAAAATAAAAATAAAAAACTTTCCATGAAGTTTGAAACTTGACTTGATTAAAAAAATTAACATTCACTCTTCTTTTACATAGGTATGAATAATTTTAGAACAAATTGAATATAAAATAGATTTTAATATATCTATATCTTATCTATCCATAGACGAACTGATATAGAGTTAAGGGGATACGTGCTTTTTTAATTTTTTTTAATATTTTTTTTTTATTTTTTTTTAATATTTGGCTCAAGTGCCCCTTATTATCCTGCTTTTTTTTTTTTTCAAAAACCACAAACCTTATGGAATCTGTTTACACACACTGTAAATCTTTTTTTTTTTTCCAAAATATAAATAAAAAAAAAATATTTTTATTATTTATTTTAATGCCAAAGCCCCATGGAATAGTTTCAACTTTTAATGGCTATGTTGGTAGCTTCCGTCTTGATACTTCTCTTGTTTCTAGAAAAAAAAGAAGAAGAAGCAAGTCCCTATTTGATATGCCTCTTCTCTTATTCTCTAAGATTTTCAAGTAAATAACTATTTTGGCATTGATTTTGTTAGTAATACTATGATAGTCAGAAGAAATTTAGGAATTATTAAAGTTACTTATTTGTATTGCTGGATATAGATAATAAAGTAACACTACATTTGAAAATACTTGCTAGGAAGTATCTTATAACCAAGATAAATTACATGTTATTATAGTTTTATGCACTCAACACATACAAAAATTTACATTGTTGATGTAAACTGAAAATTGTGTCCCTTCTAAAAATTTCTGCATCCACCTTTGTATCTATCTTATAGCAAGGCGAGGTGGAGTTAGATAGGTCGCGAATATTCATTCATTTTTCAAAATTAAAATATATATATATATATATATATATATATATATATGTTGGATTTAATAGGATGGGTTGGATATGTCCATGACAGGTGAATAGATTATATTCATTAATAATTAATTAATTAAGGTAATATAAAAGGATTTATATTATCAGATAAAAGATTTTAAAAGAAGATTATGATAATATTATTCAAATGGGATAATATTATCTTAAGATAAAAAATCTAATCCTAAGGGATTTTTGAATCACGTAATTTTCCTTTAGCTAAAAATTGAGCATAGAAGAGAAAAGGCTCTCTCTGTATATAAACAAAAAATAAACTCTCACAAAATCTTATTCATGGTGGTGAAAAAGCCGTGACGTTGGTGGTATTTATGTTAGATCTTTGATATCCTAATATAATCATTTTGATGTGTACAAACAACTAATTAAAACCACTAATGATGTTTACTTAATTATATGCAAGGATAGTTTTTCAGTTTACAGGTTGCTGGTTTGTAGCGGCTGCTACACTAATAAGTAGCCCCCGCTACTTAACTTTAAAGGAAGAAAAGTTAAGTGAAACCAGATATGTAGACACGTTACCAGATAAGTAGTGTCCGCAACTTATAAGTAGTAGTCACTATAAAGAGATTCAGAAGTCACAGTAGCTGATTATCTTCAATAGCGACTGCGACTAGAATCAGTTCCAGCGAGTTAAGTCGCGCCTGCGACATATATAAGTGCCCGCTGCTACATATGCTGAAGTTTAAAGTAGCAGCTGCTACAAAGAAGTCACAGCCGCAAATTTCATATTCAGAGCGAGCCAAAACAGTAGCGCCCGCTACACTATTTAAGTAGCCTCCGCTACAATGTGGCGACCGCTACTAAGAAAGCTCAGAAGACATAGAAGCATCTCAAAGTTTTTGGAGCAACAGTCGCGCCAGCTACATTATAAGTAGCCCCTACTACTTATTATGTAGTGCCCGCTATAGATTGTGTAGCTGCCACTACAGTTCAAATTCTGGCAAAAAATATAACCGTTGGAACAATTATGTTTTGCATTAAATGCACATTTAATGCACCCAAACGGCTCTTTTAGGATGAAGATTATAAATATGAGTTGATATGAATTTATTAATATAACTACAATCAATTTATTGTACATTAATTCATATCTTCAAATTTTAAGTGTTTTTGAGCTTTAAATTGAGTTTTCTATTGTAAAAAGAATTAATTGCTTAAACTTCAAGATTGTTGGAGTGTAATTAATTCCTGAGAGTTAGGTTAAAGTAATTGGATAATTTCTTTCTCATCTCTTGTATCTCTTTTGGGTTGTGTGTGAGCCTTATTGTAAAAACACTTGTAAGGTTTAGTGTAAGTCAAAACGTTTTAAGATTTGATTTTTACTCTGAAAAAAGATCAAAGATAGTGAAATTTATTGCCCTTTTTATATGATTAAAAATGTTAAGAATTTTGTAAAAATTTGGGAAAAATAATTTTTTGAGTTCTGAAAATTATGAAAAATTATAAAATTACTTTTATAATATTTGTGCTTATATTGGGTTACAAGAATATGTTTCTTGGTCAATATTATTGTACAATATGAGTATAATATTATTAATTTTTTATATATTTTTTTTTGTGATAGGTTATAGAAAATGGTGGTATTGATAAAGACTCCCATTATAGCATGCACAGCTGCGCTCAAGGTTGAAAAGAAGGCGAAAATTAGAGTCTTAAAGGTTCAACTACGATTAACGAGGATGCAACCAAGCGATTACATCAATGATTTGGATGCTATCGTGTTTATCACATCTCCACTTCAGGGATGTGACTATCCTATAGTACAAATAGGTCTAAAACTACCAGCTATCTGTAGAACCCACTTGCAATGCAATTACAATTATTAATACTTAAAACCACTCAATGATAATTTAATTCCACTTAGTAATTTTATGGAAACTTTACCAGAGTTTTTTTTACATTTTTCATACTATTCCAACTGGGTCTTTCAAAAATTATGCAGCTTGCATAAAAATTACTTTTCTAATATTCACCACCCTTATAACCTCAACTTCATAATTCATTAACATTCATGGTATTTCTATAATCAGCTCACAGGTTTCAAATTTTTAATCACTTAATTCAATTACATTTCTCAATTTAGTGTCAATTTATTAAATTTACATAGATCAATTTCCATTTTATATTTCATATTAGTCTTTAATTACTTTTTAGCCTTTAATTATCACCCCAAAATGAATTATTATCATTCATCTCTTGTCAATATACTAAGGTATCAACCTCATCAATTCACTAGAGTTATACTGTCATTTTATATTTTACACATTTTATAACTCTTTACCATAGAGCAACTAGAGTATTTAATTATCTTTAAAATAATAAGAAATTTCATTGACCTTGTTGGTTCTAGATGGAAGAAAAAGAAATGCCTTCGAACCACTTCTATACAATTCTGCACCTGAAAAATATTAATAACCACAATGTGAGTATATAACTCAGTGAGCATAGGTATACAACCATTCATGTAGGTTTGGTGTACAATGAAAGTTTATGAATCAATAAAATATATCAATTTTTGATAGCCAATATATTAGGGGTCACATTAATCAATATAACAAAAGTCACGTAAATCAATATATTAGTAGTTTCATTAGTTGATATATTAAAGATCACTGTAATGCCACATTAGTACAATTGCATAATAGAAAATTCAGGCCACATGTTCACTATAACAATAATAATTAGTAGCGGCTACAATATGATAGCATGCTTCCATTCACATAGTTGATCAGACTGTATGGTTGAGAACACTCCTCCCAACTGGGGACCACTAATATCATTGTGCACAATGCTAATGTTAATTTAATTCCTACCTCATTGGGAGGGTTTTTCTATCAATGTATTGCAAAGGAGGTAAATTGGGTTTACATATAAAGAATCATATAAGTTCAATGCACAATTGGGGTTCATTTTCAACAATAGAATCTATTATTAATAGGTTCAATTCACATAATAATTCAATGAACAATAGCAGTAAATGGTTCAGCCATTAGGGTTAATTGGATTTGGTAATTTCAACAAAACACATGGAATGCAAAATCATGCATAATCATATATCTATAACTCACCTTAGCCATTTAAATCACTTAACATATTAGTTCAATTCCATTGTACATTTTGTCTCCCTTCCACTTTTCAATATTCCTTGGCTGTTATATATTTAATTAAACTCAATTTATATATTAATTAACATGAAATTACATCAATTAAACTTATATTAAAGGACATTCTTAAAATTCCCAAATCCTAAGCTTGGTTCTTAAGAAAACCTACACTGGCAGCTTGTGTTCTTTTGGTCATATCTCACTTTACACTTATTCAAATACTTCAATTATTTTTTCTAATTAAACTAAACATTTGAGATTCTAACATATCTAAAAATCATATTTTTCTAAGATTTACACAATTTATGGTGGAATTTCTAATTCTATCATTCATCCAGCAATCTACGTTGCAACTCCTATAAGATCAACCTCTATTTTTTTACTTGGAACTCAACGTGTAGATCTTCAATTACAAATATGTTTTTAGTTAAGACATAAGGAAACATTTTTCATGTTTTGAGTTTCCCTTGAATCTGAACTTAAGGTCCTCAAAAATACAAAAAATAGTCATGTTCCTTAGTGATTCCTAAAACCAGAACCAGTCCTGATTACTGGCTTATATCTCTTTATACACTGTGAATTTGGTAAAAGATTCTAATATACATATATATATATATACAACTTTAATGTTTTAAGATTTCCCAAAATTTCACAATTGGGTCTCGAAATTGGTGCTCCAATTTTCTGTTCAGATCCAGAAAAATCAAAATTTCAGTATTTCAGGTTTTTTTTTCCTAACCTTTTTTCTATCCTAATTTAAATTCAACCTATATCAATTCCTTTTTTCCTAATTCAAACTTCATATTCCATAATTAAAATCCTATTTTAATTCATATGATATCATATAACCAATTCTATCATTTTCTTAATTAAACTTACCACAAGTAATACAAAATAAAAGAGTTTACTTACTTGAATCAGTTGAATTTTTCTTGAACTTCACTTTGCCTTTCCTTAACCTTTCAATGATCTTTATCCATAATAATCACCTTCAATTACCTTTAAGAGAATTTAGAAACCAAAAATTGAAAACTTGAGAATTTTCTAAAAATGGGACAATTGTTCGCAAGTAAAGAAATGAGAATAAAAGTAAAAAAAAAAAAAAAATCAATTAAATTTTGCTATACTTGGAGACATATGGCCGGCCCATTTGAAGACTAGAATAGATGTCACATTCCGATTTCGTAACATGATGGTTCTAGAATGTGGGAGATGTCAGAGGCGACCGGTACTCGTAAAACCTAGTATCACATACAATTATAACAATTACAATCAACTTATTAATCAATTACCTAATTATTATTCATTCTGGCATTATGTAATATGTCTTTAATTCATACTATAATTGGCTATAACAATCATCGTCTCATGCTATGACATTAATTATACACCATAATATGACATTCAAACATATACATAATCTAACTGTCACACCCCAACTCCAATGGTGCAACGGTCCTAGGGCAAGAGTAGGCTTAAGGCCACCATAAACCTGTAGAATCCTCATATCCTGGATCTCATACACATTTCATATTTATATCATATATGATTATTATTAAAACATTCATTTCAAAGATTTAGAAAATCACCATTCATACATATATATATGTTTATCATTAAAGAATTTCCTTTTGTTCCTTACCGATCAAAAGATACTTCCCACATTACTAAGGAACAAGGGTAACCCAATTATAACAGTTTAGACATCAAAATATTATCATCCTCAACATCTAACTACGGAGCTCTAGAGTATACTCCCACTACATACAGTACCATAATACAATTCAATAAATATATATATAAATCAAAATGATTACAATGGAGACTTCTTGGAGGAATGAATCAAGAAGCTCTGTCTTCTATATTAGCTCCCTCACGAGCTACACTATCACCTAAAATCCACAG
>CANXYC010021188.1:0-48723 GCA_948193065.1 Aleurites moluccanus | reverse complement strand
TATGAATATTCCTTAGTCGTAAAGGCTGATCCCCTTTGCGTTTATTATGAGTTGCACTGGAAATAAAGTGCTTACAATGAGTAACGATGAGTAAAGTTTACGACATGAATTACAGTTATATCCTGTGGTATCATATGTGGTTTGCCTTATATTTTATCCTTGTTATCCTTATGCTATTGATATAAAGTTCTACTACTTATTCTGTTGCGCAGTTATTGAATCTTCAGTTATTGTTTCTACAGGCCATATATAGGCATTTCTTTATATCTTGTTATTATAGTATTTTTCCTGCATTCTGGATTCACTGAGTATATCTTTATACTCACCCCCTTTAGTGGTTGATTTTTCAGGTTAGCGGAAAGGCGCGAGTTCCATTGGCATTCTACTTCGCCTTGGAAGTTTAAAATATAATGTAATCTCAAAAGTTCAAAGTATTGTAAATAAAGTATATAGTTAAAGTTCCAAAGTACTGTTTTAGTTGGCATGTAATTATTGTATATGTTTGTTGCATTGTGGTATGTATATAATATGTTTGGATATAAGTTAAGTTTGATGTATAATTGTTTATATTTAAGTTTAATGATGTGTATTGAGCTATTGATGTGTTTGAGGTATTGTGGTGATCCAGAGGGATCCTAGTTGATGAGATGGATGTTATATATTTATAGAAGTGTATTAATTGTGTTTTTAGCAGCAGGGCATGCTCCTTAAATAGAGGAGATGCTGCCCAATTTTGCTTGTATTGCTTAAGCTATATTAAGCTTATTTGTGTATGCATGCCATATAGTATAGTTTTTGGGTTCTTCGTGGTATTGGTAGCATAAGCATCACTCGTACCCTAGGACCGTCATGGCTCCTAAGTTGGGCTGTGACACAAATGTGATTCAAAAGCTATACATATGTCAAATTGGCTAGAGATATGGATTAAAGGTAATCCACTTCTTGATTTATTTTTTTGCTTAATTATGATGTCATATCTTGGAATAGAAAAAAAAAAATCATATACAACATTATCCATAATGAAAGTTGAATTTGAAGTTCTTTCAATTACAGTACAAAAGGTGGTTTGACTGAAGAGATTTTGGAACATTTGGGTATGAGGTGCTGCATGTGAATCAGTTTTGAGTAAACAGTGACAAGCAAGCAACTGTAGGTTACACTAAAGATCCAAAATTCATTTTACAAGACCATATGTATAGATACAAAATATATTTTATGAGTGACAGTGGTTACACACAAAGAAGTGAACCTTAAATACGTTCTACGCATATGATGGTTGTAGATTAGTATGACCAAATATTTTTCTAAAGATGTATGCTTTAGACATAGAAAGGCTCAAGGATTGAGTTGACGTTGATGTATTCAAGTTATCTATTATTTTGCTCAACAAAGTTCACTTTGTTATGGATACCAAAACATTGTATTTGTTCATGTACTTACATGAGTGTAAATGTTTAACACGTTTACTATTATTATATTGTGAAAGTATGTTGGACAGAAAGAAGATTGACCTCCTTATATGGGTAATTACCTTTATTTATTTATGAGATGAATAAAGATAAGGCTGTTTTAAGCGTATTATTTGTATGATAAGAGAGAGAGCTCGTGCATATAACAAGATACTCATCTCATTTTAACAAATGAGATTTTCATATCATGATAATGATATTGAAGTGGAAAATTATATGTAATTATCCCTATATCTATCTGAGTTACTACATATGAGTTATGAACTAGATTAAGTAGATGAGATTACCAAATTTAGACATTGGGTATGTCTAAATTATTATCTACATAGTGTTTATAAATAAAAAATATGTTTTTGATAGACGTGCGCTTCTTGAAAAAGGAAAGAACACTATGACATGTGTTTTATACCACATGTGCAAAATTTGACTAAAGGGAGAACAAAAGTTATTGATCTCAACTTTTAGAAATATGAGACCCTTCGAAATTATGGTTCTCAAATTTACTACCCTTATGACTTTTGGCGACTTCTTAAGATATAGTTTAGTGTTTGCTATCTTAGAGTGTTACTAGAAGTGATTCGATCAGATGGGACACATTTAGAAAAACAAATTGGATTATGATTGCGGGAACTAAGCAGAAAGAAAGATTGCTCAGTGGTCACTTTTAATTTTTTAATTTATTGATCAACCAATTATATTTATGAGTGAACATAATTGTGATTACAAATTGTTATGAAATCAAAAGAAAGACAAATAAATGTGATAGGTAATATAGGTGGTGCATAATTTATCTACTCAAAAAATGCTTATCGATAGGCTATATATGTAATACCCCAAAAGACTGTACAAGAGACTGTACAGGAGACTATACAGATGTAAGTGGATCATAGCAATGGATAAGAAGTTCATTGAAGAATAAATGGGTCAAATTAGTTTTAAGGAGGTATTATAATACCATAGAAGGATCCAATTTGATGATAGTGAATCAGAGTATTGAAAATTAATGAATAGGCTGTAATAGAAATCGGAAAACCTAAAAGAAGTTATGTAAAACAATTACATAAGCTAGAATAAATCATATGCAAATTTTGAGAAATTTAGTAAATGGGACATAATAGATAATATGATAAATTTTAGACAGACTCAAATAAATTAAGTTAATGGAAATTAATTGAATTAGTAAGTTGAGTCGATTAAAGAAGAAAAGGAAGTTAAGTAAAATTCGATATGGAGATTAAAGGCTTAAGAGTAAGTGACTGTAGAGACAGTGATGGACTACTAAACAGAGTAAATATGAGTCAATATTGGATGATTAATAATGAAGAAGAGCTAATTAGAAGTTAATTATAATGAAAAGAAAATGAAGTTGCAAAGGACTAAAGTGATTAGGGAGGAAAAATAAAATTTGAAAATTAAAGGCAAATGGGACCCACTAAATTTTGTCACCATTTATATAAGTTGAAAAGTCAAAAATTCATGTCTTTTATCCAGTTAACGGGCCAACAATGCTCTATTACATCCCGATTTTGGAACATGATGGTCCTAGGATGTGGGAGATGCCAAAGGCGACCGACACCTGTAGAACCCAGTATCACATACTAATAACAATTACTATTCATTCATTAATTAATTCCTTAGTTACTATTCATTCTGGCATTTTGTAATCCGTCTGTAATTCATATTGCAATTAGCTGTAACAATCATCATCTCATGCCATAACATTAATTATACTCCATAATATATCAGACACAAATATACATAATCTAACTATGCCATTATATAATACCCATAGAGCAGCTAAAATATATACATACAAAATACAGTGCTTTAAATAATTACACTACTATAAGACTCTGCACCTGGATAGGGAAAATAATGAAATGATTAGTATATAAGATACTCAGTGAATCTAATATGCATCGATCATAAACATGAACTAGAACATCAATAGAGGATAGGCAGAAGAACTAATAATATCAATCTAATCAAGAATATCTGAATGCAGAATCAAATTACAGTAGATGACTGTAGAAGTAATAATTAAGTCAATGCAGAATATATCATATGGATAAGACAGATGTAAGGCCATGAAACGTATATAACATATATCCATCATGTATCAATAAACATAAGACTTATAATTATACAATGTGCACATTGTCGACAGTATGTACCCACTACCCTGTCAGAGCAATAACTCTGTCAAATAACATTTGTGCCATAATAGGTATATAACAAGTTAATAGATACAATTACACAACAATGGTATCACCAAGTATCAATAACTCAACATCAATCAAATTAAGTTGCTATTTAAATAATGGATTAGCAATAATATATAGATATACAATATCAATAGGTTTGACAACTAACAATGGGATGGAACATAGGTTGGTCATACACGAATAAAAAGTTAGCACAATTGGCATGCCAATGTCATTGGCGACAATGACATTCTGTAGTATCCTAAAAACTTCTGATATATATGCATGATTTAGTTCTCAATATGTGGTTCATAAGTCTTGAAATGATGGAAAATAATTTTAGAGACACAGTTAGAAATTGAATTTGTTATTTTTTCAAAAATCGGCGGTGTCGGGAACACTGCCAGGAAATTAGCAGTCTGGTCAATAGAAGAATTTCTGAAGTTGACCAGGGGGTAAAAGATCAACATAAAGCATGTGTAATTTTGGTAAAAATGAAGAAGTGAAATCATTTAGGAACACTGAAAAAGTAGCTAATGGCAAAAATTATAAATATAAGGAACTTTAAGGTGAATAGTGGAAATTGGTCCGTCGGAGTTACAGAATAACTCTGAAACCAATTTTGTAAATAAGTATAAATTAAAATAAGCTTATTGACTCCCCATTTTTAATTTCAAATCCTGACAGAATAGACATAATAAATTACAAAAGAATTTGGGGTCAAAGTGTAACTTATGGAAGTTTGAGGATTTAGTTGTAATTTTTTAATTGATTTTTCTATATAACCATCACTTAGACAAAATTTGGCCATCTTCATCTTCTTCCTTCATAAGTGGTCGAACCTTGATCTTCCATTTCTCCCTCCATTTTCTTCATTTGTCATAAAGTTTCCTTAAGAAAGTTGATAGAAAATTTGAGTATTAACTTAGTTCTTTCCATTTCCATCATCAATTTATAAGAAGAAGCAAAGGAAATCAAGATCAAGCTAGAGGGGGATTTCAGCTCTTTCACTCCATTTAGGTAAAAAGTTAATTTGTTTAGTTTTATCATTTATTTAGATGAATTAGATGATGAATTAGATGGGTTTTATGGTTAATTGCATCAATTGATGCAAATTGATAAAAATCCCTAATTTCCTTAACCTAATGGAAGTTTTTTAACTTAGCTATTTGAATTAGTGTTAGTTAGTGTTAATTGATATTAGAATATGTCAATTGGAGGTTAATAGGTAACTAATTAATGCTTGGTTTGATGTAGAATTCAAGAATTAGCAGGGTTGCCTTATTTGGCTCCATTGATGGTTTGCGAGGAAATTCAATTTTCCAAAGCAATTTGGAAGTTTAGGTGAGTCTTATATGCATCCTTTAACATGTCTATATCATTGAAATTGAGATTGGAATTCATTTGTGAAAGTGGAATGTTGGCCAAACCTAGTTCACTATTCATTACCCTTGTATTTTGCTTGCTTCCTTCATGTTTTCCTTAGCCATTTGATCCAATTTAATATTGTTTAATCTTTCTTTTTGAATGCCTATTGTATAATTTCAAATTTGATTTGTTGTTAGTTGAGTTGGGTAAGTCAAATTCGCACCCTGACCTAACCTATTGGCTTGCCATTGTATGCCCACCAAATGTTTGATAAAATGCCTAGTTCATTTTGTCTTTGGCCTATTGTTTGCATTCCATAAGCCTACCATTTGAATGCCATTGTTGCCAGTGACATTGGCATGCTAATTGGCCTACAGTTTTCCTTCGCCAAGCCAACTTTTGTTCCATGTCTTTATTGATTACCAAACCATGTACCAATGTTTGTATGTCACCCATTACAATGCCATTGATCTTATTGATAATTGATTGATTGATATTGAGCTCATTGAGATGGAGGATGCCATTGTTGCATATTGGTATCCATTGATATATTGTTTCTTTATATTGATCCTAATGTGGCTCGACAGAGCTACCGATCCGACAGGGTAGTGGGAAAATACTGTTGGCGATATGCACATTGTATTATTGGTACCCTAGCTAGAAGGGGTTATAGTCCTAGTCATCAGACCTAATCAGTCTTATAGTCATTGATATTGATATGCTGCTGGAGACTATATGTTCACATATGGTCCATATTGATTATATTGGAGATTGCATGATTTCATACAGTCCATCGCTTTATCTATCTTTCCATATGATACCGAGTCTATACTTTGTTTCTTTGGCTATACTGTGACCTATTATTGATTATGTACAATGTTATCTGACCAATTGGTATCATTGACCCATTGTTACCTATTATTTATTGTTGATGCATATAGATTCATTGAGTATCTTATATACTCACCTTTTCTTTGTTTACTCATTTCATGAGAGTAGTAGATTGTAGAATCCTATCATATGTCATCAGAGGATTTCTACTAATAGTTTTGATGTATATATTCTGATTCTATATTATTATTTTGATGTTCATAATCTAGCTGCTCCATGGGGTATATATGGGTTAGCTAGGAAATGAACATGTATTTTATATTTGATGATATATGAGTTATATGATATTTATATGATATGATATATGGATTGTTACAGCCAATTGCAGAAATTTACATAATGGATTACAGAATAACAAAATGGATGGTAACTAACTAAAATGAATATTCACAATTTTCTTTAGTTGTTTTGATTGAATTTTGAAGGAATAAGGTTGAAATTAGGTTTCCTTTATATTTACTTTGTATTTTTTATGAAAATTTGGTAGATTGAAAGCTTATAAATTTCGGCCATGGTGGAGGAAGAAGGAAGAATATGAAATAGTGTGGGAAAATATCTAAGTTATGGTATCAAATTTTTGGGTATTTGCACATAAGCCCCCAATATATGTTCATTTACACTTTTACCTGATAACTTTCTATAATTAATTATGTTAATTCTGTTTAGAATCAAATATCACTTTGGAGAGTGAAATGACTTATTTTGGGTTGTTCTATCATTTAATATTGTTTTAGGTCCGATTTTAAGTTTTAGACAATGAGTTTCTAAAAATACCTCTAAAGTTGCACTTATTTGTAGTTTTACCATTCTATTGATTTTCCATCATTCATAACACTTTTTCATTTTTATTTTTGTCAATAAATAACATTATTTTAGTTCTCTTATTACCCATGTATCTATATTAAATAACTTTAGACTTAATATTGTATTAACTCTTTAGGCTATGTAATTATTTTCAATGTTTTCGGGCCAGTACTTAAAAAAACTGTCTAACAATTGTATCAAAAATCTAGGGTATTACACTCTACCTCCCTTTAAATAAATTTATCCTTGAATTTGCTATCAATTCGTACCTCGCTACTGGATCATGTGCGGATATTTAGTGTTCGTATCTTGCTCGTTTTCCCATGTACAGTCCTTCATTGACTGATTTCTCCATAATACTTTCACCATCGGAATCTTCTTGTTGCGCAATTGTCTAACTTGACGATCAATTATTTTCACAGGTACTTCCTCATATGACAAGTCTTCCTCTATCTCAATATCTTGTGATTCTAGTATATGTGACGGATCTGATACATACTTGTGGAGCATCAACACGTGGAACTCTGGATGTACGTGGCTCAAATTAGGAGGAAGCGTCAGTCGATAAGCAGCATTACCAATCTTTTCCAGTATTTCAAATGGCCCAATATATTTGGGTGATAGTTTACCTTTCTTCCCTAATCTCATCACACCTTTCATAGGTGAGACTTTAAGGAAAACATGATCACCTTCAGTAAAGTGTACATCTTTCCTCTTTGGATCTACATAACTTTTATGTCTACTAAATATGGTCTTCATCCTTTCTTTAAAGATAGGCACTTTTTCTATTGTCTCATTAATCAACTCAGGACCTTCTAAATGCTTCTCTCTTAGTTCCACCCAACAAACAGGAGATTGACATTTTCTATCATATAGAGCTTCACACGGATCCATCCCGATTGATGAATGGTAACTGTTATTATATGAGAACTCAATTAACGGTAAATATTGATCCCAGTTACCTTTGAAATCCAGTACACATAGTCATAACATATCTTTCAATGTCTATATAGCACACTTTGACTGGCCATCAATATGTAGATAGATTGCAGTACTAAACCGTAGTTGTGTACCTAATGCCTCCTAGAATTTCTGCCAGAACCTCAATATGAACTGTGCTCTTCTATCCGAGATGATCATCAGTGGCACACCATGAAGTCGTACTATCTTATTAACGTATAACTAGGCATACTATACTACAGTGTAGTTGGTCTTCACTTTGAAGAAGTGAGTTGACTTAGTCAGTCGATCAACTGTAACCCAGATAGAACCATATCCTTATGAAGTCTTTGATAAACCAATCACAAAATTCATAGTAACTTATTCCCAGTTTCATTTCGGTATCTCTATCTCCTGTAATAAACCTGATGGCCTATGATGCTCAAACTTAACCTGTTGACAAGCTAAGTAAGTAAATACGAATTTAACTATGTCACGCTTCATATTAGTCCACCAATAATGCTCTTTTAAATCATTATACATCTTTATGACTCCAGAGTGAACACTGTAGTCAGCATAATGTGCCTCTTTTATGATCCGTTCTCTTAACCCATCATTATCAGGTACACACAGTCGTTTCCCACATTTCAATACTTCATCATCTACTATGAACTCAGGAGCCTTACCAATATGAACATCTTCTTTTAACTTTAATAGATAAGTATCCTTATCCTGTGCTGCTTTAACATCATCAATCAATATCGGCTTTACCCGAAACTAGGCTATCAGAGCCTGATTTTAATATTGGGATCCCAATTTCAATTCAATTCCCATATCAATCAATTCTTTGATCTGCCTGATTAATGGCCTTCTTATATCAGTAATGTGGGCTAGAATAGCCTTGACTTCCGGCTCAATGCATCTGCCACAACATTGACTTTACCCGGATGATAAAATATCTCACAGTCATAATTCTTTAACAATTCAACCCATCTCCATTGTCGCAGGTTCAAATCTTTCTGTTGCAAAATATATTATAGGCTTCTGTGATCCGTGTAGATCTCACATTTAGCTCCATATAAATAATGCCTCTAGATCTTCAAAGCAAATATCACTACAACCATCTCCAGGTCATGTGTCGGATAATTCATCTCATGCTTCTTCAACTGTTGCAAAGCATAGGCAATAACCCTCTTATTTTACATTAACACACAATCCAGACCGATTCTAGATGCATCATAATATATAATGAACTTATCATTCTCCATTGGTAAAGTTAATACTAAAGTAGTCGTAAGACAGAACTTCAATGTCTAAAAACTCCTTTCCACTAGAACTTATCCTGTTTCTTGGTTAGTCTGGTCAATGGAGCAGCAATCTTTGAGAAATCCTTCACAAACAGCTAATAATAACCAGCCATATTGAGAAAACTGCATATCTTAGTCACATTAGTTGGTTATGGCCAATTAGCAACCATTTCTACTTTCTGGGTATCTACCTTAATACCCTCCTTACTAACAACATGGCCCATAAAACATACTTCAGTTAGCCAAAATTGGCATTTTGATAGTTTAGCATATAATTTTTGTTCCTGCAACATTTGTAGTACCGTTCTCAAATACTCTACATGCTCTTCTTCACTCTTAGAGTAGATAATAATGTCATCGACAAACACTATGAAAAATGTATCCAAGTATGGTTTGAAGACCCGGTTCATTAAATCCATAAATGTTGCAGGAGCATTCATTAACCCAAATGACAGCACAAGAAATTCATAGTGTCCATACCTAGTTTTGAAAGCTATCTTAGGTACATCTTCCTTCTTAATCTGCAACTGATGATATCCAGACCTCAAATCAATCTTGGATAAATGACTTGCTCCTTGCAACTGATCAAACAGATCATCAATCTATGGTAAAGGATATTTATTCTTAACAGTCACTTTATTCAACTGTTTGTATTCAATGTACATTCATAAAGAACCATCCTTCTTCTTTATAAATAGTACTAGAGCATCCCAAGGTGAGCTACTCAGTCTTATGAACCCCTTATCCAGTAATTCTTGCAGTTAAACCTTCAACTCTTTCAGTTTTATAGGTGTCATCCGATAAAGAGGAATGGATATCGGATATGTACTCGGGTACACCTCAATTTCAAACTCAATCTCTCTTTCTGGGGGTAGCCCTGGCAATTCCTCAGGAAAAACATCAGGAAACTCTCTAACAATAAGGATCTTATTAATTCCTATTAGAGCCTTCTGAATATCTACCACATATGTCAGGTAAGCTGGATATGCTTTCCTTAACATTTTTTTAGCCTAGATAGTTGGAATAAGCCTGATACCATATTCACATCTATCACCTTGGTATTCAAATTCCTTATGCCCTTCATGCTGAAATTTAATCTTCTTCTCATAGCAGTCAATCACTGCATGATGAGCTGTCAGTCCATCCCCACTATCACATCTAATTCTAACATAAGCAATTCTACTAAATTACCATACAAAATTCTACCCTCAATCTCTATCATGCAGTCCAGGTACATATATATCACTTCTATACTCTATCCCATAGGAGTAGAGATCTCTAACGGTATCTTCAGTAACTGTCTCTCCATGTTCAGTTTAGGTGCAAATATCTGTGAAACAAAAGAGTGTGTGTGTACCCGAATCAAACAAAACTTGTGCAATTTTATTATGTACCGGGATCATACATGTCACTGTATTGTCTACTTTCTGTGCTTCCTAAGGATACACTATAAATACACATCCCTAGCCTCTTCTTTTAGGGGCCTGTCTGCTACTCTGACCCTGACTTCTACCTTTGCCTCTGCCCATAATCTCTCTGTTACCATTATGACTCATTTGTAAGGTTGGCCGTGAAGCCACTATAGCAATATGTTGTTCATTTCTCACTGGACAATCTTTGATAAAATGACCTTGTTTGCCACATCTCAAGCAGGCACCCATCTGTCGTCTACATTCTCCTTTGTGTCTCCTACCACAAAACTCATATATTGGCATATTAGGTGCTTGAGGCATCGGTCTAGATGATCCCTATGAATACTCGGAAGCTGTCTGTCCAATGGAACCTCTTCCCTGTCCTCTTCTTCTTTGACTATCAGACTATTGTCTCTGATATGTTTGGATGCTATGTCTTTTTATCGTTGTTGGGAACTTCCTTCCCCCTATTTAGACTTCCCATTAGATCCTCATTTCTTACTTTGTTCTCTTTTTGCCCTCTTTTCTTTATATTTTTCTTCCATCTGTATTGTTTTATCTACAATGCTTATGAGGGAAGTGAACTCTGTTGGCAATAAAGCATTATGCAGTGATGCATGTAGACCTCTCCTGAATCTACCAATCAAATCTTCCTTTGTCGGTTCTATCCTTGTAGCATATCAACTCAGTCTAATAAACTCAATTGCATACTCTTCAACACTTATGTTACCTTGCTCCAATTGCTCAAACGGTATCATATTTTTTGGCTTTTACACCCTCTGTAAAGAACTTATCCAATAAAGCATGTCGAAATTATGCCCAGGTAAGGGGTCTGTATGTATAAAGTTGTGGTTCCATGTGTCGACAAAACCATGTCCTAGCCTTCCCTTTCAGTAATAATCCCACCAGCTTTACCGCTCGTGCATCAGAATAAGGTAATCTTCGTACCACCTTTTCAATTTGCACCAGAAAATCTATCGATTCCTCCCCTTTGTCGCCCTTAAATTCTGGTAAATTAAGCTTCAGGAAGCTAAACATACTCATTCAAACTTCATCAATAGTATGATGGCCCTCCTGAATAACAGGCTCACTAGGAATAACTCCAGGTGGTTCTGGTACTGGTACTGGTGGAGCAGGTACAACTAATTGAACGCTGGTGCAGAAGGAGGAGGCACTGTTGGTGGTGCTGGTGGAGGCACTGCTTGCCTTTCCCATCTCAATTCTTGCAACTCCAAGCATAACTCCATCATTCCTTAATTCTTGCAACTCCAGGCATAACTCCATCATTCCTTACATCATCTCTGCTCTCCAAGGATCTTCACTACCACTAGTATCCTCTATTCTTTATCCGGATTGAGGAGGTTCTTCTATTTTCTCCCTAACCAAATACTCATTAAGGCCACCTCAACCTTCTTGCTAGGTGCCATGATTCTGTCATGTTCTGATTTTGTAGCACATTCTCGCCCACTTTTTGACATCCCGATCATAAACAAAAATGACAATTCAGTATAGTACAGTATCGCAGAATATACATATATTTGACGAATACAACAAAAGATGAGACAGGAATTCCTAATGCTCCATGGTTTACCCTATGTCTTATTGACACTAACTCTATATATTGTTTATGTAACCTTAGGCTCTGATTCTACCTCTATCACGATCCATATTAGGGGCATAATGGTCCTAGGATGTGAAAATAGTCAGTGACGTCCAACACCCGTAGAACACTACTAATAACAAAATTTCTATGCTAGTATAATCCATATCAATATTCATTTCTATCCATTATTATTCTCACAACTTTCACAGTTCATACTCGGTCCATAATCAATATACTTTAAATTTCCATCACATGGTTATAATATACATACAGTCTATATTAATAAGTACCAGTTGTTTACAAACCATAGAGCACATCTAAAATATAACAAAATACAATAATATCACAGTATTTACATTACAAAAATATATACAGGGTTCTCGAGGAAGAAGCTGGGAACCACTCTACTGCTCCTGTCCGGAAAAGTTAAAACCACTATAAAATAAGTATATAAATACTCAGTGAGCTCAATATATAATATATTACATGCAGGATTGGGTAACAGTGAAGAAATGGAGTGATCAATATCAATAAAAGGGTATTGCACACCAATGTCCATAAGGTAGAATGCATGTATCAATTAAATAGACAATGTCAATTAATAGGTAATAACAATAAACAATGTCAATAATGGGTATCAACTGTCAAGTCTATATGTGGAAGTGACAGATTAAGAGGCTAATAACAGTAACAATAAATCAATATCAGTAAAATACATAAGGCGGGTCAGGCCTTATGGCTGCGATAAAATCCTTTCCAGCTAGGGTCTTGGACACTTAACCCTGTCCAGTGGGCCATTGTGCACAACGCCGATGGATCTTACCCACTACCCCATCAGTCGGATAGTTCTGTCAAATATACATATATAAGGCAATGGGAACAATATATAATATCAAAGGAATAGTATCAATAAATAGGATACAATAACAATGTAGTAAACAGTAGTATCAATCTGTAAACAATCAATATTTCCAATACAACAGATATTGGGACTATTATCAATAACAGGTATCACAATGATCACAGTAAATAGGTATAGGTTTATTATAAACAAAATTATCCAATGCCATTTATGTTGGCACCATTGGCTAGCCAATGTCGCTGGCAACAATGACATTGGCTAAAGTAGACAAAATAAAGGATTTCATTTCGGTTTTTCATCGAACAGTTGGTGTGTAACTTTCAATCAACAATTTAACAAGGTTTTGGTGGAAATTTGACAATTCCCTATTATCAAAAATAGAGTTGACAATAGGGACAATTCAACCAACACATCAAATATAAATTTAAACAAAGGCCAATGAAACAAAAATGGCTTGAAAAAGTATAGAATAATAAGATAAAAATCAAAGTAAAATTGCCATAAAGCATTCGGCCAAGGACGGTTTTTCACAATCCATTTTCATAATTTATTTTAACTTATTAGACATGTAAAATGGAGCATATTGAACTCATATAAATCCTTAGATAGCAAAAATTTCATCTTGAACTCCAATTTCCCTTATAAGAGGCAATATGAATACTTTGCCTTTAACTTTAATTCTACACCAAACGAATTACCAATTTAGTATCTAATGGCTATATTAAGATATAATATAGCTAAATTAATAATTATAGAATACTAATTTCACATTTGGGTCCATGCATAATGCAATTAGGGTTTGCAATTTGGGATTTTTGATCAATTGGTGTTAATTGATGTAATTAGTTGCTAAAACTAGCTTATTCATCATCTAAATCATCTATCTAAACCATAAAATGGAAGAAAACATCAACTTACCCTATGATGATGAAGTGGCCGAAACTTGCTTGATGAATATTCACAATTTTACTTTGTTGTTTTGATGGAATTTTGATAAAATAATGTTGAAATTAGGTTTTCTTTAGTTTTTCTTTGGATTTTTTATGAAAATTTGGTGGGTTGAAAGCTTATGAATTCCGGCCATGGTGGAGGAAGAAGGAAGAAGATGAAATGGTGTAGAAAAATATCTAAGTTATGGTATTTATATGCTAAATTTTTTAGTATTTGCAAATTAACCTTCAAGTTATGCTTATTTGCACTTTTGCCCAATAACTTCTTGTAATTAATTATATTAATTCTATTTTGAATCAAATATCAGTGTTGGAAGTGAAATGACTTATTTTGGGCTGTTCTATTATTTAATATTGTTTTGAGTCCAATTCTGAGTTTCAGACAATGAGTTTCCAAAAAGACACTTAAAGTTGTACTTATTTGCAGTTTTGTCATTTTATTGATTTTTCATCATCCATAACATTTTTTCATTCTTTCTTTTTATCAATAAATAATATTATTTTAGTTTTCTTATTATCCATGTGTTTGTATTAAATAACTTTAAATTTGATATTATATTAACTCTTTAGATTGTGTAATTATTTTTGGTATTTTCGAGCCAATACTTAAGAAAACTATCTAATAATTGTATCAAAATTCTAGAGTGTTACACTCATCTTTTATTTCATACTCTCTTTATGCATCATATCACATATTTTTTAAAATATTTTAGCAATCAATATTTTTTTTTAGATGACGTATAAAAAAAATATAAAACATAAAATAAGACACACAAAAAGAAAAAAAAATTCAAACTAGATGAATGTTAGTAGTTAGTATTAAAAGGGAGGAAAAATTTCTTTAATTTATAAGAAATAAATGGCAATTTGAATTATTTGTCTCTTTATATATGTTATTTATCGTCTCACACTTTTTTATATATTATATTATTTATTTTTAAAATATTTTAATTATTAATATTTTTTATAAATAATATCACATATAATAAAAATATAAAATAAGAGATAAACATTTAAAGATATAGAAAACCCCCATTAAATGAATGGATGATGATTTTCAGTACACCATTAAAATTTATACTTATTTTGGGGCAGGCATGTGCCTTATGATGGTCCATTCCTTAATTGCTAAGTTCAAAAAAAAAAGTGAGAAAAAGACACTTGATATGATTTGTTTATTGGACTTTTCTTTTTTAATTGGTGTTGAGTTAAATTGTCCCATAAAAATCAGGATTATTAATTATTGGGTTTATTATGAAAATACGAGAAAAATTTTTAAAAAAATCATTTTTACAGTAGAATAAATTTGTTTTAAAAAATACCGTTTTTTATTAAAAAATTATATTTATAAGGATATTTTTTTATTAGCAGTTTAATATTATTACAAAATATATTTTGCATAAGTGAAACCTAATTGATTTGATTCACACGCAGCATACTATTAATAACATAATTAAATTTATATATATATAACAATAAATAATTTAAATTTCCTAATCTAATTATATAAGCACTATTATATTTCTTTAAAATATAATTTATCAATTATTTACGACTTAAATATCAGAAAGTTAAAATAAATTATTAAAATAATCAATTAATTTATTTATTTCCTATTATTTTTATTTCTCTAATTAAAGTATAATTTCAAATGAATAATCTTTTTAAAACTATATTTACTATCAAGTTTGAATATATATATATATATATATATATATATATATATATATATATATATACACGTTAAATATATTTTTTTCTATTTAAAATTATTTTACTATATACATATTACACATTTAAAAAAATAAATTGGTCAATTCTGAGAAAATGACATCCATGGTATAATTAACAAAATTAAGTATATTTTTGGTATATAAAACTATTTTAATATGCAATAATTTAAAAAATTAAAAAGGTAGACTCCTAGGAAATAATATACATTATACTTATATTAGTATATGTTACATATATATATAGTGTATATAAAATATTTGCACACTTGAAAAATAAATAACAATAAATAGTATACATTTAACAAATTTTAGTATATATGTCGTATATAAAGTATATTTTTAGTATATGCAACTCTTTTAAGTATATTTTAAGTATATGTATGGTATATACAATTAACAAAATATATATTTTATTATATGCAATTATTTTAATATATGTGGATTGCAAATTTTTAAAAAATTAAAAAAGTAGACTTCCAGGAAATAGTACACATTATACTTTTATTAGTTTATGTTGCATATATATATATATATATATATATATATATATATATATATACTGAAAACATTTGTATACCTGAAAAAAAAAAAAGTGACAGTAAGTGGTATATGTTTAACATATAAAAAATAAAGAAAATACATAAATATGATGAATTAAAATAAGTGGCACCATCATATTTAAAAATTCAATGTGTCTAAATTGTATTTTTTTTTTTTAGATTAATCATCAAGTTTACTGCTGCTTCTTTTATACAGTGAAAAAGAAATTAATGGAATAATTAAAATTTATTTATAAATTATAGCAAATTTAATTTATTAGGAATTATTAATTTAAAATAAAAAATTCAAATACTTTATTTTTCATAATGCAAAACAAATTATACTAAGTATCAATTATTAAATTATTAATTAATTTATAATTTCAATTTTATGTAATCGTAATAAAAAATCCAATAATTACATTTTGTTATAAAAAATAATAATTAATCAAATAAAGTTTGAATGTGAACTAATTTTATTGAAAGAAATAATAAAATAGATTAAAGTATGGTAAAGAAAATTACTAGTAGGTGACGTGAGTACAGCAAATAAAAGAAAATAACATCTAAAACTGATATTTTCATGTAAAATAGAGCCCCTAAATAAAACAGTGTAAATGAAATCATTGTTGTTAAAATGGGAATAGAATTGAAAAAATTGATAATTAAATTAATGATCGATCTGGTTAATTTTTAAAAAATTATTCTTAAAAATAGATAAAAAAATCAGTAAACCGGTTAGTTAATCGGTGAATTTATTGAATCGAATCGATTTTTTATTCGAACGAATCAAAATTTTTTTTATTTTTTTTTTTAATTTTTAATCAAAAATAATAAATATCAAATTATATTTATTTTCATCATATATATAATAAATATCAAATTATATATATATATATATATATATATATATATATATTAACTGATTCGATTCTAATTAAATCTTTAATTTTTTATTTTTATCGATTTTTTAATTAATTTTAAAAATATTGTATAAAATTAAAAAAAAATAGAAAACTGTAAAAGTGAAATTTATAAAAGTTAGAAATTAATATTTTTTATGAAGCCCACAATTGTGAAACCGATACTTTTTTAAAAATCGAGTTTCGAATCGGTCCTGAGGGCGCCAATAAGGGCCCTCTCCTCCTGACCCAAGGACCATTCACATGAACATGTAACATCAGTAGCTAATTATACTACTAATTATTAATATTTAAAGCTAACTATAACGTATTAGTCAATTTTTTATGGGAGATTTTTTTATTTTTTTTTACTTTTTTGTACTAAATCAATATATAACATTAACGATTAATACTGTTTTCACAAAGATTAAATGTTCTAAAAATAAAAAATATTCCCTCTATTTTTTTTTTATCTGTCGTTTTAGAAATTCATCTATTTCTATTTTTAATTATTTTTTAAAATTTTTAAAATAATATTTATCTATTTTTTTATATTTTATCCTTATAACATTTAATTAAAATATAATAACTTAATTTAAAATAAGATTAAGGATAAAAAATTAAATAAGTCATTTAACATATAATTAATAAATATTTTAATATGTGTGTAAAATCTTAAACGATAAATAAAAATAAACGAGAGAATAAAAAATAAAAAAGCTTTTGAAATGGAAGTGTAAGTATCACTAAAGAGTTTTACAATATTGGATTATTATAAAAATTTTAAAATTAATTATTTTAAATTTTACACTATCATTATATAAAAGTTTGAGATTATAAAGTTTTTCTTTTATGCCTTTGATAGCATAATAAATATACTTAATTTTAATTATTCTAAGACTTTAAATATATCTTAAAAATAGAGTAAAAAAATAAGGTATTAATAATAAAAATATGATAAATTGTTTTGGGTATTTAAAAAAATAAAATGAAGCCATCTTTTCAGAAGAGAATTAGCACGAAGTTTGAATAAAGAAATTATTTCCATTTCCAATGATAGTATGATAGTAGTTGAAAAATGAAAAGTCTAAAGCTTTGATCTAAATGTCTAAAACAATTAATAACCTAATTAAAAATCGCATAGGGGCATAGAAATGAAATACACTTCTTTGATTGGGTCATATAAAAAAGAACAAAAGATCAATGATCTCTTTTAAAACAATCCAACTACATTATCAGCCATCCACCTCTCAACTGTTTTGTGCACATTAATTCATTACTTTTGTCAATTATGTAGTTTCAATATCTTGCCTTCTAACCAATCAGCTATTAACTAAGTGTCCTCAAAATATTTAAGTTTTTAAATTTTAATTTCAATTAAAATTAAATTAATTTAAAATATCCTGTCTTATAATTTTATTAAATTCAATTTGTATTTTTTAACATTAAGGAAAATATATATTTAACTAGTATTTTAAACTAGTGATAAGATGAATTTAAAAATACATACAAAAATTTATATTTCACTTATAAAATTAATATTAAAAAAATAAACATGCATTCATGTACTTACAAAATATATATATTGCATTCACATATCTCATTTATAGAAATCTGAAAATATTCAACTACTAAAATTATATTTTTTCCGTCTCACAATAAAAAAAAAAAAAAAAAAGATATATATCTCTATTTAATTACCACATTTTTTAATTTAAATTATATTTTATCTTAACTTTATAATAATATTTTTATTAAAAAATGTAAAAACTAATTAAGAGATATAAAATGTGAGAGAATTTGAAAGGTAGAGGAAGATTAAAGTAATTAATAAATTAAAATAATAAATAAATTAAAAATATTAAAATAAATCAAAATATTTTTCTTAATAATCATTTATATTACAATTAAAATATTTATTATGAGACAGATGAAATAATATTTTAATAATGGTCATATGATATAGGCTTTTAATTAATATTAATTAAGATATCAATATTGAAAATAAGACTCCAACTCTCAATATTACAAATATCATTAAAATGATATAATATGAATTATACATTATATAAAATAGAACAAAAAGAAAATAAAAAAATGAGATTACATTTATTATTTTATCAATTCCAATCTAACTAACCCATAACTTTGCAAGTGAAAAAGTCATAATATCATTATTTGCATCTCATATAATTTAAGATATTAAAATATATAAAAATCAATAAATAACCTAATAAAAATAAATAAAAAATCATTATCAAACAAATAGAAATGTTTATTTTCTAGGTTTTTTTTAATTAGAAAAAATAAGTTTAATTAATAACAATTAATATATAAATTTGTAATTTGCATATACGATAAAATATAATTTATATAAATAAATAAATGGCCTGATGCATCAATTTACGTATTGACTTATTTTTTTTATTTTTCTTATTTATTTTTATTAATTTCTTAATTTATTTTTTTATTATATTAAAAATGAATGATAATCCCCTCAAAAATTATATAAAAATATCAATTAATAGAAAATATTTAGTTTATAGAGTATAGTTGCAAGTTTGCAACTCCGTTTTCAAATAGGAATAAAAATGTCTAAAAATTAAAAATTTAATATAATTATAAATATAAAATTTGAGGCCGATAAATTTATTTGTTAAGTCTTAAAAATTTTAATAAAATTATTAGAAAAAAATTTATTGTGAGCGAATACCTATGTAACACCCATAACCTTGAATGTTGACTTTGGAAAATTAAAAAGAATTAGGATTGTGAAAATTAAGCCTATATAAGCAAAGTAATTCAAAATTATCTCAATTAGTAAATATAACGAGAGCATATTGTGATGTATATTGAAGTGAAACTTATATACATAATAAAAAAATTGATTAATTAAAAAAATTATAATTATATCATAAATTAAAAAAAAATTATAATTATATCATCAACTAAAAATTTTGATAAATTTAATATGAAATTAAAATTTAATGAGATGGGTATTAGAATTGACATGATATATTGACATTTGATTTTTTTTTTTTTTGTTATCCCATTATCTAATTAGGAAATTAAATCAAATCAATCGAATTAAATCAAATTAAATTTAAATCAATTAGTTTGATTTGATTTTTTAAATTTTAATTCGGTTCGATTAATTTTTGGATTAATTATAAAAGAAATTATGAACTATTCGTGAAATTGCAATTTTATTACAAATTAAAAATTTTGACAATTTTATACATACACTTTTAATTTTTGACAAATTTAACACGAAATCAGAATCCAGTCAGAGTTCTAATGGCGGAGCTGATGTGACATTTATTATTATTATTTTTACTACATCAGCATCTAACTAAGAAATCAAATCGAATCATTCGTGAAATTGTAATTTTATCACAAATTAAAAATTTTGATAATTTTATACATACATTTTTAATTTTTGACAAATTTAACACGAAATCAGAATTCAGTCAGAGCTCCAATGGCGGAGCTGATGTGACATTTATTATTATTACTTTTACCACAACAACATCTGACTAAGAAATCAAATCTAATCAACCAAAATATATATATATATATATATATAATTTAAATAACCTAAATAACTGAATAACTGAATCAAAATATATCAGTTCAACCTAAATAATTTGTTTTATATTTTAATTTGATTCGATTTAATTATTTCGATATTCAAAAGATCGAAATATTCAAACCGAACTTAACCAATTTAAATATTTTTGGTATTGAATGACCAGAAAATTAAAAAAATAATAATAAAAAAAAAAGAAATAAATGGATAAGCAATTATTCGGTTCAGTTTGAACTAAATCAAAATAAAACTTTCAAAACTCGAACCAAAATAAAAATAAAAATTTTAAAAAATTAATCGAACCGAATAAAAAATTCAGTTCCTTTATTAAAAATCAAACTAAATAAAAAATCAAAATTTCAAAAAAAATAATCGAATATAACCAAATTTTGAAAAAATGAATCAAACCAAATGATTCAAGTAGGTTTGATTTGATTTAATTTTATTGGTTTAATTTAATTTTTCAGTCAGATGCTAATGTGACAAAAATAATTATAAAAAATATCACGTCAGCTCCGACACCAAAATTTTAATCGAATTCCTGTTTCATTTTAAATTTTTCAAAAATTAAAAATATATGTATAAAATTATTAAAATTTTTAATTTGTAATAAAATTACAATTTTGCGAATAATTCATTCTTTTTTTTAATTAATCTTTAATTTTTTTTTGAAATTTTGATTTTTTATTCGATTTGATTTTTTTTAAAAGGAAACCGAATAAACCAAATCGAATTAAAATATATCGGTTCAGCTTGAATAATTTGTCTTTCATTTTATTTGATTTTTGAGACTGACTGAATTATATTTTTAATAAATAATTTTGTAGTTATTTTATTTAGGTTTAATTTTTGAGAGTTTCAGTTCAGTTCAAACTGAACCGACCGATTACTCGCCCCTTTATTTATTTTTCCTTTTTATTATTTTTTTTTAATTTTCTGGTTATTTAATGCCAAAAATATTGATATGTTAAAATTGGTTAAGTTCGATTTGGTTATTTCATTTTTTTTTTTGAAGATAGAAATAACTAAACTGAACCGAATTAAAATAAAAAGCAAATTATTTAGGTTGAACTGACATATTTTAGTTTGGTTATTCGGTTATTTAAATAAAATAAATACAAAATTATTAAAAATTATATTTTAATTAAATAATTATATAAAAAAATATATATAAATATAAAATATATTTATATTTTAGTCGGTTTGGTTTATTTGGTTTCCTTTTAAAGAAAATTGAACCGAATAAAAAATTAAAATTTCAAAAAAATTAATCAAATTAAACCAAATCAAACCGACTTATTCATATTTAGTTCGATTTAATTTCCTAATTAGATACTAACGAGACAAAAATAATAATAAAAAATATCACATCAGAATATCACATCAACTCCGGTATCAGACATATGATTGGATTTCGATTTCGCATTAAATTTACCAAAAATTAAAAATATATGTATTAAATTGTCAAAATTTTTAATTCTTGATAAAATTATAATTTCAGGAATAATTGATTTTTTTTTTAATTAATCCTAAAAAATTCTACTTGCAAATATATCAATACAAATAAAAAAAAATTCTAAATATTTAATCTTTTCAAGCATATTTAAAAAAAAAAAAATAATATGAAGGGAATTATTAGAACATTTGGAATATGATTTAGTAGTTAGTATATAAAATGTGATACAATGGGTTATTAAAAAAAAAAATGATTATAGAAATTGAGAGACATGAAGATTTGTACAGAAGGCATGGCTTTCAAAAACGTTTTGCTGATTGGCAAAAGCAGACAATAGAGCAGAAATCTTCAGTGTTATGTTTCTTCCATACATGATATAATTTAGAGATATATACAATTTTTTTTTCAAACCAAAACTGACAACCCATCAAATGTCTCAACCTCTTTTGTTTTCTATCCTAAAAATAAATAAATAAAATATTTTGTTCTCTATCATAAGAACTTTTGTTCTCTGTAAGCCACCATGTAATTATTGTATGTGATATGATCAAAAGTTTGAGTAAGCCTCACACTTCTGCACAAGATAACATATTATGATCTAATCCGATGATGAAATGAATTTCAATTTCAATTTTTTATTTTATTATATTTCCTTAAATTCTTATAAAATATATTATCGCTAGTATTTAGTAAAACATCCATTTGCTAGTAAATTAAGAAATAATCTCTCCATTTTTTAAAAATAATCTTATTTTATTTTACGTATAATTTAAAAAAATTTATTATTTTTAATTTATCATATTAATTTTATCATTTTCTTTCTAAAATATTTTTATTTAAAATACTCTTATTATATATATTTTAATATTTTTTTCTATTTTTTAATATTTACAATAATTAAAGTATTTCTATTTTTAACTAAATTTATAATTTTAATATAAAAAATAAAAATATAATTAATATATATGATGATATTAATATGAATTGATAAAGTATATATTTAACATTTATCTATTAAGTTAATATCTAAAAAAAAAACATGATTACGAAAAAAAAAAAATTAGCATTTTGAGAAGGAAAGAGTATTGTATAATGATTTTGATAATTAATATTGTTAATGAATAAATGCTTTAAAATGACGTTTAAAGATGTGATTTAATTTTGATTGACGTGTAAATCAGTTGAAGTGTGAGAATATGATTTTTTTTCCTACCTTATCGTGGAAGCTTGTTTCTCTCTAAAAATTAAAAAGTGGATGTGATTGTACTTATATTGTTTTCTATTGACAGAAAAATAGAAAAATTGTAAAAACAAGTAATATATAAACATACACTATTTAGAGGTTGAATTGTTGGGTGTGTATAGACTCCTCTATTAAAGATGGCTTTTTAATGTTAAGCTTAGCCTAATATGTAGGTGAATTTTCATGTGTCTCGGGAATATGAGCAACATTTTCAGAGATAATTGTAGATAAAAATTACGAGTTTAATGTGTTCAAATCTATAAGTAAACTAGTTTCTGTCTCTCCTTATTTGGAGAGATAATGACACTTATAGTAAAATATTTATAAATTAATATTATTAGAATTTATAAATTTTTTAATTAAAAAATATATTAATTAATCAAGTATTAATTTAGTCTATTAATTTAAATTGATACTGTAAAAATTATTATATAATAAATATTATTAATTTATAGAGATTTTACTGTATCATAATTAGGATTTTGAATGACAGATCATTATATAGGACATATGAGATCAAATAAGTGGTGATAAATCCTTAAAAAAAAAAGGTGGTGATATATAACATAGTCATGTTGACAAGAAATTTCATCAATAAGTAATTTGAATAAAGAAGTGATATTTGAACTTTTTGAAAGCATCATCACAATAAATTCATGTATTAATTCAATTCTAATCCAAATATTGGTGTTTGCTTTTCTTGTTATATTAACATGCATGAGATATAATAGTAGCTAGATTCCTATCTAAATTAGAATCAAATCTGTATTGCCCTGTGGATCAATTAAGCTTTACAATCTTTATTTAGGGTTAATTATTAATACTAATTGATACTACTTTTGTGTAATAATTATAAAATTATATTTAATTTATTAATTTATTTTAAATATTTTATTAATCTATTTATTAATATCATCTGAAAATAAAATAAAATAATTCATAAAATTTCATGTCTACGTATGTTATCCATAAAAAAAATTATATAATAGAAACACATGCATATTCATTATATATTATATAATAAAAATACTATGCATTAATAGTGTGTAGAAAGGTTTGTTATTAATAATATAAAAATTTTATTATTATTTGTTAGATATTATTTTTCTCATTTTTTTCTAATATATATTATCATCTTGCACATGTGTATATTTCTATACTCATCATACATCTAACTAATATTATGTAAATTAATTATTTTAAAAATATTGTTGAAAAAAGTAATAATTATTGGATTTATTTTATTATAATTTATACTTTAATCACACCATATATATATATATATATATATATATATATATATATATATATAATTTGTAATTAATTATATTAATTAATAATTTATTATTAAATTTATAAATAATTTTATTGATCTTATAAATATATATATTATTGTGAATGTCATTTTATTTTTCTTACTACTCCATTATTTTATATGTCTCTTCACATATCCCACTACACCATTACTTGATATATTTATTTGGTGTATTATTTTTAGTTTTATTATATTATTTATAATATGTAACTTATAATGAATTAATGTTATAATTTATGGTGAGTTTATATATTGTAATAAATGATGGAGAAAAATCTTATAAATATAAGTTCCTATTACTTTGTAATATAAATCTTTTATACATTCTTATTATTTTTGTTCTCATTCTTATTTTTATTTTCTTTATTTTTATAACCATTGAACTAATCAATTAAATTTTTCATTCATTTGAACAATTATTAATTAACATTCAATTAATTAACATTCAATGATTTAAAATCAATTGAATTCAATTGCTCTAACTTAATGTGATGGCAAAAATTTATACATTCCTTCTCTTAACTTTAGATTTATATATATACATATGTAAAATTAATTGAACTTTGTTAAATTTAACACCAAATTCCTAATTATATTTATTATATATAAGATTTAAGATCTCAATTTATGTAAAAAATTACCTATTGAATCGGTCAAACTTTTGAAAATTTTAACATTTTTCACATCCATCCAACTTATAAATAAATTTAATATCAACATATCATTTGACATTTATCCATAAATGAAATGATACAAAATTGATTGATTTATATTAGATTTAAGGACGAAAATAGAAAATTCATATTGAGTGGATTGAAAATTAATCTTCTTTATAAGGTTAAATTTAAATGGGCCAAATGAAAATTTTCATATAGACTAAAAATATTTTTATTTAATTTTGAATGGATTAAAAATTAATTTTATGTAAAAAAAAAATTATTTTTAAATTGACCAAATAAAAAAATTTCTATAAATTAATAGAATTTTTTTCATTATAATGACGCTGATCCATTTGAATCCTATGAGGGCTCCGTACCTAATTAGATCCAACATCATACATCCTTTTAACCTATAAATTCATTCCCAATATAATGCTCAAATCAATACTCTAATTTTTTTTAAAGTTAATCCTCTCAGTAATAATTAATAAATATTATAGAAATTTTCATAGTTAAGTAGGCTATGAATTGGAAGATTAATTTATAATTAATTTTTTTTTAAGTAAAAGATGTCTCACCTTTATTGATGTGTTAGTGTGAATATAAATATGGGATTAGGTTTGAATATATATAAAAAAAACACACACACACCCCTTGACGCTTCCTTAATATAGTCCAACATGATTTCATACTAATGATTTAAATAACACTGTTTAATAACGACTTTGAAGCCATATGTGAAGCAATAGCGACTTTGGAGCCATATGTGAAGCAATAGCATACATTACCTTTACGCTTCCCTAATAATCCAATATATGATCGACCCACTAATAATTCAATAACTTTGTTGTTATTAGAGGCCCTTTCTATTTATATTTATTTCTGATATTTGTCAGTATTTCTATTTCACTATTTACTTTTTGTCTTTCAAGTCTAAAGGCATACAATTTTTTTCTTTATTAAGATAATTTTACATCAATTAAAAATAAAAAATATAAATATTTAATATATAATAAGAATTTATTATTTAATTGACTAATTTTGATTATTTTAGTCATAACAGGTTCAATATATTTATATGTATTATATGTATTATGCACTTAATATTTTTAATTATTATAAAAAAAATCAACAAAAAATATAAATAAACTTTTATAAAATAAATGATATTACACCTAGCTAAACAAGCAGTGCATCCATTTCTCTCTTCTTCTTTTTTTCACTTTTTCTACTATCTTCTATCATTTTATTAAGAAATAAAAACTCAAAATTTTCCACTAATTTTCTTTCATTCTTCCTAGAAAATATCACACCCCAACTCTAAGCGACCAACTTGAAAAAGATAAGATCGCTAACAATCATAGAATCCATAAATTCTACACAATACGTATAATAATATATTCATACAATTTTCATATCAATCATATAATTAAATTAATTATATAATAATCAAATCATTACATTAATATAAATCTACTTGTTCACTATAAATCAAAAAACATCCTTAAGTCATCATTCATAAATGGAACATCAAGTACATAACTCTTATCATTTTATTAAAAAATAAAAACTCGAATTTTTTTTCATTAATTTTCTTTCATTCTACAAGAAAACTCAACAAAAATGATAAAAACATAATATATAATAATAAAAAGAAAGATAATTAAGAGAAATTAATATAGAGTATGAATAGCATTAATTGCAGGCATAATTTATTAATAGCAAATCTCTCAATTGGATAATAAATTGATGCTTAAAAATCTCTCATTTATATATAACTTTATTTAATTAAAAGAACAAATTATTTTATTCACTTTTTAAAATAATTATTTTATTTAAACTTCTTATCGTAGAAAATTTTCATTTCTTTCTTTACATCATTGACAAATCCTTTTCATTTTTCCATATCCTTATCATGACATGATCTCCATCGTTTTCCTTGACTATACTATTTTTCTTCATTTCTTATACTTCAAACAAATTTAATAGATCAATCTTTAAATAATTTTTTGGCCTAGATATTAAATAATTTATACATATCTAGTCTTGTTTATGAGAATATAAGTTTAAACAATCTAATACTTATTTTCAGTGACAGAATCACATGCAAACTAGTAGATCAATTAACAACAATTGATTAATAAAAAAAAATTAATAAATATATAAAATTTATAATAAATGCTCAAAAATTAATTTCACTTCACTCAATTTATGTTGTATTTTTCGGAATATTTCAAAAGGTTTTAGATATTTATTTTAATTATTTTTATTTTTAAAATTGTCGATATCTAGTTCGAATCGCATGAGACTCATAAAAGAGAAAAACTCTCATAGTATTTATTTTCTTCATTTATAAAACTCAAATTCAAAATCTTATTTAAGGGAAATGAGCTTTATACTACAATTAATTATTGATGCAATTTATTTACCATTTAATTTAAAATCTGCAAAGATTTTATGAATTTTGTAAATATAATATTTTATATGATTTCTCTAGATACTGAATGATTTTATGGTTGTTACAAAATACGATTTTACACCTATAATACTACAAATAGTTAATCTAACTCATTTTTTACAGATATCATCATACTAACAAAATAAAAATTATCTTCTTTCTTTAAAGTTTATATTATTTGTTGACTTATAAATTTTTATATTATATGTTGAGTTATAAATTTCTTGCTACAAAAAGACTTGTTGAATCTTGGGGGATAATCGCAGTAGGCCAAATTATCCTTAAGGATAGTGTTTTTGTCACGCTCAAGTCCTCTTTATTAATATTTATTTTGAAATTTTTCCAACAATTTCAACCTTTAAAAAAACACATGAGAATAAATTTATTAAAGTTCATTTGACAAGATGTGTATTTAAAATGAAAATGAATTTTGAATGCCTTTCAAGAGATAAATTATAAAGAAAATCAAGGTTATATCAAATTCAAATATTTATTCATTTCATATAACTTTCCGTCTAAATGAATTATAAGGCCCGTTTAGTTTAACTATTTTTAATTACTGTTAGATATTACTAATAATTGTTAGCTGATAACTGATGATTGATAACAAATAGCTGGTGGTTGTTATCTAATAGCTAATTGTTACAATTGTTTGATAAAATTATTATTAGATGTTAACTGCTATTATGTTGAAAGATCATTAACAATAAATATTAATATATATTTTTTATTTAAATATTATTTTTAGAGGATAATTTAATATTTTTAATTAAAAAAGTAGAAGTTTTTAAAAGAAAACTATGATTTAAAATTTTTGCAAATAATAACTGTTTAGTTACCTAACAGTTATCGGTAATCAAATGCTATAATGCAACTGTTGAGAATAAAAAAACTTTGCCAAATACTCATGAATAAAATTATATTTTATTATATACCTAATGCACAATAAAAAATAATTATTGTGTTTATATAAATTTATAGTTAACAAAAATATTTTAAAGCCTTGAATTCTTTAAGTTTTGTTTATTATATATGAATTTTCTAACTGTGTATTATGGAACAAGAACATTTTCAATTTGAAAGGATTGAAAATTTTTAATAATAGAATGAACAAATTATAAGAATTCAATTAATAATAATTTATAGAATAATATAAAGAGAAATTGTATATGCATGCTATGCTAGCCTCTAAAGTGAAACTCCTCTTGAGTTTTCACATCATATATATGGCCACCGACAAAGATAAGGGCATAAGGCCGAAGCCAAAATTGCCCCCTTTATTTTTTTTTTAAATGAAAAAATTAAATTATTAATTGAATTTTATATTATAAGAATTTTTTATTAATTGAATATTGGTATGTCTTAAGGTGAATATATGGTTAATATAATTTTTTAAAATTATCATAATTTAATAAAAGTGATTATATTATTATTTAAAAATAAAATAAAAATTTTAGTAAATATTTATATAAATAAATATTCATGGGATAATAATTTTATCCATCTTAAATAAAAATGCTGACATCATTGGCCATCTACATAATCTTCTCTTATAAGTTACATCATTATTGAATTTGTTATCATCCTAACAAATTTCAATTTTTTTTTTTAATTTCTTTTTAGTTGTTATACAAATATCTCCACCTCCAATAAATAGTATTTTTTTTATCCCACCGACAATTATAAGTTCTGATAGTATAAAAATATGAAAAATTAACTAAAAAATTAATGAAAATTAAATCTATTAGTTGTCTAATAAATTTATTTTCTAGAAGGATCTTGTGTAAAACATTATCTTATTTTTATGAAACAATGAAATAAATCACTGTAATATGAAAATTATATGTACATGCTAGACTACAAAATATACTTGAAAAAGAACTTATTTCCTTCTTAAACTTTCCTCTTTTTATATCTGTATCAATGAGATTAATTAGAATTAAAATCTTTAAATTGTTTTAATTATAGTCCCTTATTATAGTTGGGTTTAATATTGAAATTAATTAAAGAACAAAAATAATTAATTAAATCTAATTTATTAATATTTAGACATAAATCGTCAATGTTTAACTATAAATTTCAGTGAATTGTCAATTCAAAATAAAAATAAAAATAATTTATGAAGTAAAAAAAATGAGTATTTATTGATTGTGCTTATAAAAATCCTAAAATAAGTTTTCAAGCTTATTTATAGGAATAATAATAATTATAAAGATAAAAACATTAAAGTAATAAAGCAAAATTATAAATATTGAGCTCATTGAATTATTGAGGTTAGAATTACGGATATCAAGTTTCAATCTCATATTATCGTTCCTTGTTTAAAGAAAGTCCGTTTCTCAATACCTCTTTCAAACGTACACACACATGAGCAATTATTTCTTATACCTCTAAATAATATTTTATCTTTTATATTATGAGGCATATTCTTAATCAGTAATTATTTTCTTTTTAAACATTAAAAAAGAAGATTTAAATATAAATTTATTATCAAACCATAAATATATTTACTAATTTATTATTAAATTATGCTAGTGCGTATCTCAATTAGATGCTAATTCTTATTAAGATAAATTATTATTTAATTTTTAAAATTTAATTTAATTAATAAATTTATTTTTCTTTTTTCAGTAACAAATTAAATGGGATTTTTAATAAAATAGTCATTTCATTCAAGATAATTAAAATTTTCCATTGAGTAAAAAAAAAAAAAATACCCTTATATATATGAAGTAAAGACCACGACAAGTTAACTTGAGTGGGATCTTAATTTTCTTTAAAATTTGTATATATATATTAAATTAGTGATCCCATTAAATATTATGAAATTGACTCCATTACATAGAGAAAAATATATTAGATAATATTAATAATGAGACAATTATACAATATTTTCAAAAAATGAGACTTCTTCGAGAATAATTATAAAATAATATAAATAAAAATTTATAATTATTTATTTATAATAAACTTGTTTTATATAAATAAATATTATGAATTATATATACATATGTATAATCTCATTTATTATATTTTATGACACTGTCAGTAATCTCTTTTTTTTTTTTCTTTCGTTTTTAATAAAACTGCAAATTAAACTTTAATTCTTTTGAATAGGTCCACCTAATTTTTTCTAAAAAATATTAAAAAATTATACAATATATATAAATAATAAAAAAAATGTTTTTCTATTATTAATATAACCTTTTAGTTTAATTAGTTCGAAATGTACATATAATTTTTGCAAACATAATTTATTTATATTATTAAAATATACAAATATTTTTAAAACAAAATGTGATTTCCAATAACCTAACAATAAAAAAAAATATTGTCTTAATTATGTAACATAATTAATTTTAAATCTAATTAGATAAATTGAAAAATATCAATCAATTTGAGTTTTTTCTTTTTTTTTTCCCCTTTATAATCAAGAGTATTTTAATATTTTTACTATTAAATTTTATTTAAATAAAAAATTATTTTATTAACGAGAATAAATATAAAGAAATATATGATATGAAAAGTGTTTGTTGTAAATTTTTAAAATATCTGGACAAGCAGAAATAAAAATGGATGTTCATGTAATTTTTTTTTCTTATTAATAGATAGATAATATGTCCTAATTTTTTGTCCACGATGATTTACGAAACTCATAATATATAAATCAATATTGATTTTTGAGTTTTACATGTCATTAAACCCTCTAAATTAGGATGAATATGTTTTAATCCCAAAATTTTTAATTTAAAATTTCACGACCACTTTTAATTTTAAACAATTTTTGAACCTTTTATTTTGCTTTATTTTACTGTAATTTTACCCTTTTTTTTTTTTTTTTTTTTTAGAGTTTATAAATGTTATATAAGTTTTTTTAACTTTTTTAAAGACATTTTTTTATTAATAATAATTTCAGATTAATTTAAATATAAATATAAATTTCTTAATTTTTGAATGTTTGTACGTTATGTCACTATGGAAATATTTGAATCCTTTTAAAAAGGGGATAATCACTTAAAAAAAACTATTTTAAAGAGTTTTTAATTTTAAGTAAAAATTAAAATGTTTGGATATTTTAAAAAAATAAAACTGAGAGGGTATTCTAAATAAAAAAAATAATTTATTTTTTATAGAGATTTTTCAATAAAATTTTTATTTTTTTTATGAGATTTTTATTCTTAATAAATTGAGAAATGATATAATCACATTTAAATATTTTGTGATTAAATTTTAATTTTATAATTATTATTTTTTTCAAAATTTATTACACAATTTAAATCTTAATTTTATAATAATATATAAATACCTCCTATATAATTTATTTATTAAAAAATGAGATGAATTTATTAATTAAATTAAATACTAAGAATTAAATAATAATTTACTTAACTCGTTCATTGATATGAATATTTGACACATGTATGTCTCTGCAGTCATTCTCCCTTAGTATTCCAAAAACATTCGAACTTAAATATTTATTACTTATTATATGACAAAAATAAAACATCTTTTTAAGTCTCAAATCCTCGCTTACAAATTACAATTATTATTTTATTCAAAATATTATCAATCAAGTCCATAAAAATAATTGTTTTTCTTTTTCATCCTTCCATTGATATAATTAGCAAACGACGTGAACACTTCATACAACTACTAACAGACACTAAACTTCCTTGTTGTAGTCTCTCTTTGTTTCTTTGTTTCTTTCTTTTTTTTAACTCTTAAATGGTTTTTTCTTCTCTTAACAATTTTTTTTTTTTTTTTTACCTTTTAAATGATTTTTTTGCCCTAAATTATCATGTTTCTTTTTGAGTAAATTTATGCATCAACCAAAATTAAATCGTCACTTAAAATTTTTTAAACATTAAAATTTAAATGATGAGTTAGATGATAGAATAAATCTTGTCTTTTCATAAATAATAGAATAAACTTTTTATTTTCATAAGTATCTCATCCATCGTACTTGAATTCAAATTTAAAATTTTTCCTGAAAATGTTAAATATTTTTACAATTAGAATATCTCTTCAAGATAAAAAAAAAATGGTTAATATATATTTGGTTGACTAAAAATATTATATGAAACCCAATATTTTTAATTATTAATTTTATGATGAAATTTAAATTTTAGTATCTATTTTTAAAATAATCTCATATTATCATATTAATCAAATTATTATTAGTACAAATAATTTAGAAGTTAATAATGTATTAAAGTAATATTAAAGATGGATGATTTCTCGAGAAATTTCAATATTACCATCTTATTTAAAGTAGGAACTCAATTAATTAAAAAAAAAATTGAAAAACTCTGCTGTTAGGTGAGTCTCATGAAATAAAAAATTAAAAGGTTTAAATGAGTAATTTGGATATAAAAGGAAAAAAAATTAAAGTAGCTTTCATCATCCTATTGGGTGTCATTGTCATTGAGAACTTGAAATATGATGATATAAATATGATTTTTTTTTTGATTGGGTACTTATTTGATATTTGTTTTAGGATCATTACTAGCAGAAAAATTAGAAACCGAAAGTTACTGTAAACAGGAAGTCTGATTGGAACAGAGAGTCCAACCAGGCAGAGCAGAATTTAATGCACATGAATATATACAAAGGCAAATAGAGAGAGAGAAAGAGACTCTTCTACGGTGTGACAACTGAAAATCTCAAATCTCAAAAGCATACCTCAAAGTCTCAAGAGATATCAAGGGAAAATTATTATGTAAATTCAAATAATATCTGTAACAATATTCTTTATTTTAATTTTTTTTTAATTATTATAAGGAGTATTTTTATCAATTTTTAATTATACAAAATAAATTTATTTATTAAGTTTTATGAATTTTAAAATTTTGATTATTTATTTTTTCTCATAAATATTAATGATTTTAATTTTTTCCTCATTTTTTTTTATTATACTAGCAATTTACTATATATGTGGTAAATAAGATCATTTATTATGTTGCCACATGATAAGTAGTTGGAATTTCCTGTTGGCTGTGTTTCTCATTATTAATTCCGCCATATCATTTATAAAAAAGTATTAACTGTAAAAATATTTTTAAAAAAATAATATGACGCATAAAAAAAATATAATATAAAAAATAGATATGCAAAAAGATAAAAAATCTGAACTTTCAAAAAGAATTATCTGCTATATATATATATATTATAAATTTATCTCTTTTTTTTCTCTTCAAAATATATTTTCCCCTTTATATAGTAAATGATGCATAGGAATTTGTAGTTTATTAATTAAAATTAAAATAAAAAGTGAAATTTGGCTTTCAAATTTACTTTTTTTTATTATTTAAATATTAAAAAGTCTATTAAACTTTTATTATTTATGGATAGAATCTTTAAAAAAAAAGTTTGAGACTTAATTGAGGAAAATCCTTTTGAAATACTCCTAGTACCATCTATTTATTTATTTTAAAATTAGTGGATGGAAATTTCAATTAGAATTTATTCGGTTTACAGTTGTACCACTATTAAATTATACACTTTCATGATATTTGTGACTATATTTCAATATACTAGTTATATATTTAATAATTTTTCAATAAAAAAAGAAAAAAATTAAAATCCTTAACTTGTCAAGAAAATTTAAAGATGAAATAAATTTTTAAAAAATTTAATATTTTTAAATTTTAGCCCAACTCATGGATAAATATACTCATGTATTATCTTTTAGACGAGGGCAAACGTTGCATCATCCTCTCTAGATTTCCCTTATAGCTACAACAACTGTCATTCATAATAAGCCTTTACTCTGTTGAATTTTGCACTAAATACCTCATCTAACACCTTCCCATTTCTTTATTATTCTCTCTATACACAGCAGCCCCCTCAACTACATCTCACATAATTTATTCTTAAACTCTTCTTAATTATTAAATACTCTCTCACCCCATATACTCTTTGTTCATTTGAAACTTCTCCTTAGAAAAATGAGTTCGTTTTCTGGGAAAGAAGACACCGATAATAGTGATGATTTGAAGAATAAGAAACAAGAAAATAAAGAAGCAAAGAAGCAACAGAAAGTTCCATTGCTAAAACTCTTTGCATTTGCAGACTTTTATGATTATGTGTTGATGGGTTTAGGATCCATTGGTGCTTGTGCTCATGGAGCTTCAGTTCCTGTTTTCTTTATTTTCTTTGGCAAGTTGATTAATATCATTGGATTAGCTTATCTTTTCCCCCAACAAGCTTCTCACAGAGTTGCTAAGGTGTAAATATATATAATTATAGTATCAATTTAAATTTCTTTAGTTCGTTGGCTAGAAGATAAATAATTAGAGAATTCTTTGAGAAAGCATTAATTTTTTTCATATATTATATACTATAATATAGTTTCAACTAATTACTAAAAACATATGGAATTTTTTTTTTTTTTTTTTTTTTTTTTAATGTTTGTTGGTTAATTAACTAACTAATTTTGATTGATGTTTTGGTTTGCAGTACTCATTAGATTTTGTGTATCTTAGCATTGCTATATTGTTTTCATCATGGATAGGTAAACCTAATAACTTCTTTTTCTTTTTCATTTTTTTAAATTATTATTAATTTTTTGAATCTTTAATGGTTATTATAAGCTGAATAAATTGAAATGGAAAAACGTACAGAGGTTGCATGTTGGATGCATACAGGAGAACGGCAAGCTGCAAAGATGAGAATGGCATATTTAAGGTCTATGTTAAATCAAGATATCAGTTTATTTGATACTGAAGCTTCAACTGGAGAGGTCATTGCTGCAATTACTAGTGATGTTATTGTGGTGCAAGATGCTATCTCTGAAAAGGTATTTTTAAATAAACTTTTCTCTTTAGAGTGAAATTTCCTAATTTTGGTGCTATTTAAAGACAATATGTTTTCCCTAATTTCTTGCTAAAATACAAATTTGAAACTTTAATTTTGTAAAAGAAGTTTTGTTTTCCTTTTAATTTTTTTTATATGTAATTGCAAGTAAACTTTTAACTCGATCTCACATATCTTAAAACAACTTCAGTATTATTGAATTTAAAGTTGATTAGTAGTTTTGTTTCTCTTAATTTTATCTTTTAACTCAAAAATTTCTCCTCAAATATTTATAGTTCTGATTTGATCTAGGATGGTTGCAAATTAACTTTAAAGTCTCTCCTCAAATATTCAAATATCACCAGCTTAATCAATAGTCTAGAGGTAGAGATAAAATACTCTCATAAAGTAGACATCTCCCTATACTATCTAATATTCAGAAAAAAAAAAAAAAAAATTTACAAACTGAAACTTTACATTAGTAAAATATTGAAGAAACCTCAAATTTATATATAATGGATAGTCCTATTATGTTTGACAATCTGTATCTCACATATCTCTTTTATAAATTCAATTCATAAGAGTTTACTAATGACTGCAGAGGCATAAGGACCTAGAAAAATTTACATTAATTAACCATCTGAGTCGGTTCAAATTTTTTAAAATTTATTTATTATAAGTATATTTTATATTTTTATGTTAATAAAAAAATTATATTTAACACAATCAATTTTATTTTTGAGTTTTTAAATTTTGAAATTTAATTCTGTCCTTATGGTTAGGGCACCCACTACATCTCAAACTTAATCTCTTTCATCTCACAATCTTTGGTAATTCACGTGATAACTTTTGCAACCATAACAGAAGACAGCTAAATATACCAGAGTCCATTTAATAATTGAGCAAGAAACCTTTTAAAGCTGGCAATTATAATAATAGTAAACTGGGTTAGAACTTAGAAATTGAATTGCATTTATTAGTCAGTTGCGGTTTGGTGAGTTTATACGAAGCTTTTATTGATTTGTGCCCTTTGCAATTGGCAGATAGGATTTGAATATTTGAATCTAATTTCCATTCAGGTAATAATGAAAATTCCCTTTAGGATAATTTTTTGGGCAAGTGGGTTACCTATTGAAACTTGTTGTAGTAGCTGAATTTTTCAGATCAAGGCAATCAAATGGTTCGTAGATCTCAAATTACATTATTGAATTTGACAGCCTTGTGTACTAAGATCAGCAAGAAATTACAGATTTAAAATACTAAAAATTGGCTTTGAAAAGCCCCAGAAAGTGTTAAAAATGAAAATAAACTCAAAGTTTGAGATATAATTAATGCCAGTATAAAAGGGTAAATCTATAATTTAGAGATTTGAGTTTCTCAACTGAAATCACTTAATATTGTACAAAATTTGATATGTTACAGTAATTTGGTTTGCTTGTAAGAAATAAAAAAGGGTTGTGAATATGAATTATATAATGCAGGTAGGGAACTTCTTGCATTATATAAGCAGATTTCTAGCTGGGTTTACAATTGGGTTCGTAAGAGTGTGGCAAATCAGTTTGGTCACACTGTCTATTGTGCCCTTAATTGCTCTGGCTGGTGGTTGCTATGCTTATGTAACAATTGGCCTTATTTCTAAAGTTCGTAAATCTTATGTAAAAGCTGGTGAAATCGCTGAGGAGGTAATTCACATCTCTGTCTCAACTAAATTATTATTAGTTCTTTTTTATATAATTGATAGAAAAATTAATTAGACTTGTTCATGAGACTAACACATATATTGTACCAAAATATTGGTTTAATCACTAAAAAAAAGATTATCTTAGTTTAATTTTAAAAATTAATTGCAATTATATACATTTGATCAAAAGAGTAGTGATCTCAAATACTATTGAAAATAAGGTTCATTTGTCAATTATTGATAAAAAATTATGATAAAATTGAGCTCTGGTGATTAGTGGCAAAAACAAAAAATTATTAGTGATTGAATTTTTCATTTAAATTTTGAGCAAATGGATATAATTGCAAATAATTTTAAAATTTAGGATAAGAGAGTTTAAATAATTTTTAATAAGGCCCGCTGAGAACCACAACGTTTGCCAAATGCAATGCTAACAGCCTTGCGTATTAATTTTCAGGTGATTGGAAATGTTAGAACAGTGCAAGCATTTGCAGGGGAAGAAAGGGCAGTAGGATCATATAGAGATGCTCTAAGGAATACGTATAAGTATGGAAGAAAAGCAGGGCTAGCCAAAGGTCTAGGACTAGGTACCCTTCACAGTGTCCTTTTTCTCTCATGGGCATTGCTTGTTTGGTTCACTAGTATAGTGGTTCATAAGGACATTGCTAATGGCGGTGAGTCTTTCACCACCATGCTCAACGTTGTTATCGCTGGCCTGTAAGTCTATTTTTCTCTTCCTTTTTTTTTCTCATTATCTTGCAGATTTCAACTAAAATTGATTATTTATTCAATGATTAACATGAATTTTATTCAACTTAATGGCTTTGATTGAATTTTTTGTTCTTGAATTTACAATCTTCTTGTTTTTCTTTTGGTACATAAAAAAAATTATTTTGGAGAGAAGCTATATTGGTTTTATATTCTCACTTTCTTGCAGTATGAGTCAAACACTTTTGACTCTATCATTTGGACAATTTATTTTAATGGTGTGGGTAAATTACCCAATGCGCAAAAATTTTAATTGAATACTAGATAATTAAATATTAAAATTCATTGATTAAAAAACATATGAGGAAATTATTTTTTTTTTTTACAAAATAGATATTTTATTAAAATATATTTTTCTACAAATCTTAAATTTTATGAAAAATATATAAAAAATTACATCTAAAAATTATAGGAGCAAAAAATTACATGGTATCTTTTCAAAAAAAAAAAGTCACTAAATTACATAATTAAAGATGACTAATCAAAACTAAAGCCGTATCTAAAACAATACTTTAAATCAAGATTCATATAAAAAATAATTAACAAAATAAAAATTATTAAAAATAGAAAAAATATATAAAATTACTAAAATGAAAGGCTAAATAAAAAAATTTGATAAAAAAATAATGTTGGTCACCGTGAAATGATTGAATTATTTTAATATTTTTAAATAAAATTTATAATTTAATAATGTGAGTGATTTATTTCTTTAACTTTAATTATTTCGTATGATCAAATCAGTTCAAAAACTTCATGGTTTGAAGATTCTCATCAATTACTAAACTAAACAATAAATTTTGGAAAATTTTTACCTAGACCGATATATGTAGACCTCTTTCCCATGAATTGAAATCTCACTATATATTATTTGTGTGATGAGATTATCTTCAAGTGAAAGAGGTTCATGTGAAATGCGTGTAGACAAGCAATGTACTTACGAAACTTTAATTTGTTAGTATTTAGTCACTAAAAGTTTAATTTTGTTGCAACTATTGTCATTACCACCTAATTTTAGTGAAAAATTCACTGAATTTCTGATGTGACCCCAATTCAAGATTTATTTTTTATTAGAATAAAGGAACAATTTTTTATCTACTCCTTAGAGTTATAATATGATTAATTATATATCAATTCTCGTAAGAATTTTGCCAAATTCTCGTATCAAAGTTTTGTCATCATAATGAAATGAAATTTCGTATAAAGTTAGTAACTCAATGGTATTGTGCAACTTTTAATATCTTCCTTGGAAAATAAAGAATGGCTTTTTTCAGTTGTTCTATTTGAAAGAAGGAATTTCAATTCTATTAAATTGTAACAGCAACTGAAACCAATAGGTAAGATTACATTTCTTGAATATCTTTACTATGCATATCCATGTAGTACAAGAGTCATTATTAGATGCCAATGTTAAGAACATAAAACTGATTACTTCATTGTTTTCAGTTCCCTAGGACAGGCTGCTCCAGATATTGCTGCATTTGTCCGAGCGAAGGCAGCAGCTTACCCCATTTTTGAGATGATAGAAAGGAACACAATGACAAAAACCAGCTCAAAAACTGGCCGAAAGCTAGATAAGTTGGAGGGTCATATAGAATTTAAGGATGTGTGTTTTAGCTACCCATCTCGTCCTGATGTAATGATCTTTGATAAATTCTGCCTTGATATTCCTTCTGGAAAGATTGTAGCTCTTGTTGGAGGCAGCGGATCAGGAAAGAGCACGGTTATATCTTTGATCGAACGCTTCTATGAGCCTTTATCTGGACAGATACTACTGGATGGGAATGATACCAAACACCTTGACCTCAAGTGGCTTAGGCAGCAAATTGGCCTAGTTAATCAGGAGCCTGCCCTTTTCGCTACAAGCATAAGGGAGAACATTCTGTATGGAAAAGATGATGCAACTCTTGCTGAGATAACTAATGCTGCTAAACTCTCAGAAGCTATGTCTTTTATCAATAACCTCCCTGACAGATTTGAAACTCAGGTACCGGTTTATCATTGTTAACCCATGTTTTTACAAGCAAATTGATATTATTTTTAATGGTCAATTAAGCATTATTGAACAGATCATCTACTAATGTGCATTTCCAGATGACCTTTATTGTCCGGCCTTTCGTTGTTTAAATGTTGGCGTTAGGAGTATCAATCTCAGTTATTTCGCACTAAAGAAAACTCTAGCTATTTGATTTCCTTAGATATCATTCAATGGCTATACAAGCAATATTACTTGGTAAATATTGTAATTTGCTCATGATCTTCATAAAAATTTAAACAATCATAGAAAAATAAGAAAAAAGAACCTCAGGATAGATTTTCATGTAAAAGAATACATAATGTTTGTGCTTGCAGGTTGGCGAGAGGGGAATACAACTATCAGGTGGACAAAAGCAAAGGATTGCAATATCGCGTGCTGTAGTGAAGAATCCATTGATTCTTTTGCTAGATGAAGCTACAAGTGCCCTTGATGCCGAGTCTGAGAAGAGTGTGCAAGAGGCACTTGATCGTGTCATGGTGGGAAGAACAACCGTAGTTGTTGCCCATCGCCTTTCTACCATTAGAAATGCAGATGTGATTGCTGTTGTTCAAGAAGGGAAGATAGTGGAAATGGGGACCCATGAGGAGCTCATTTCCAACCCAGATAGTGCATATGCTTCACTAATTCATCTACAAGAGAGAACATCCTTGCAGCATCAGTCCTCTATGGGTTCTAATATGGGACTGCCACTCAGGTACAATATACCTTGTATATATATTAATAGTCGATAATTTAATAATCTAATAAGTTAAATTAATAATTTTGATAAATTAATATGATATTTTTTCATCTCAAAACAAATATTCTAGTTATAAAATACATAAATATTAAAATTTGTTTTTTAGACTTCTAGTTGTAAAATGCACAAATATTAAGAATTTTTTTAGACTATTTATCATTTACTCTCCCTTAATTAAGTATAATCATCTCTTTTATTATTTTAATATCTCTTTCATAATAAATACAATTATCCTCTTATTTTTCAAAAAATAATAAATGTTTTTGTTGTTGTCAAGTTTACATTCATTATAGGGTTAATTACGATTTTTTTTCTATAAAATGACCAAATATATTAACTTTCATGACTTTTAAAAAATACACTAACTCCTCCTGATGAATACCACAATATACTACTAGATCTTTCCATCTAATTTTACTATTATTCAACCCTAAAATGATCAACAAGAGAAGTAAAAAGATAAAAATATCCTTATCATTTATTTTTAATTAGTTACATTCTATTTTTGCTTAAAATTTTTTTTAGGGTTAAAAAATATATTTTTAACAACTTTGAAAATAAAATAAATAAAAATATTTTTTATTTTATTTTTAAAAAAATAAAAAATTTGAAAATAAAAAATAAAAAAATATTTTTTTAAAAAAATATTTTTACTTTTTATTTTCAAATTTGTTAAAAATATGAAAATGAATTTTTTTATTTGTATTAAAAAATTTAAACTTAATTACTATTTAAAGTGCACACATTAATAACTAAGAGATTATGTGAGTGTTTGAATGCTTAACTCTTATAAAGTAATTGTGGATTTATTTGGATAAAATTTGATAATAAGTAATAATTGTTATTGCTTACTGAAATTTATTATAATTGAAAAAAATATTTTTATTTTAAATTAATAATTTTCAATTATATTTTAAGACTACTTCAATAATGTCTACATCTATTTATTTATTTTTTATATATTAAACTATTGATTTATATTTTAATTAATATTTAAACATTATACCGTATTTAATTTTTTTTTCGATAAATTATATAAAATTTTGATAAATAATGCTATATAGGTATTTATATAAAAATAAATGTGATGCAGACATAAATATCTCCAACTTGACTATAGTTGTAGAATTTGATGACATGGGATGTCAACTTCAAATTCTGCCACTTTAATAATAATTAAACAATCTAGTTATTTTATTAGAATTTGAAGTATGCATGAAACATTATTCTACCCATTCTAGAAACAATTTAATTTCTTATTAAATTATTTTTTTAAAATAAAAATTAAAAAAAAATTATAAAAATTTTTTGTTTATTTTTTATTTTCAAATTTATCAAAAAATATGAAAATAAAATTTTTAATTTTAAAAAATATTTTTTAAAGTAAAATAGAATGTAATTAATTAAAAATAAAGTGTAAGGTTATTTTTGTCATTTTATAGCTTTTGTTGACCATTTTAAGGTTGATTAATGACAAAATTAGACTGAATGGTATATTAATATAACGGGACATTCGTTAGAGGTAGTTAGTGTACTTTTGAAAGGTCATGGGGGATTTAGTATCTTGGATCATTCTATAAGGAGAAATAGTAATTAATCATTAATTATATAAGACCAAATATATGCGAGTATTATTGAAATGTTAATGTAAAATATAGTTTAAATTAGGAAATGAGACAATTAAATTATGACATAAAAAAAAAAATTAAAACATTTATTTTGAAACGGAGGGAGTAATATTTTTTTGAAAATTATTATATAATTATAAGATCTCATTTATATTATCAATTAATAATTTGTCAATATTATATATATAATAGATTATGATATTTTATTAAAATATAATTTTAAAGACTATTTTAAATATAAATGATTATACTCGCATGTTTTTTGTTTATTTAATTTAATTCATATTAAATTTATTACTTTTTTTATATAATTCATTTAATTCATATTTAATTGGTTACATATTTTTTTATTTTATTTAAATTAATTTATTTTCAATTGATTAATTTATTTTTAATTTATTTAATTCATATTGAATTAGTTATAAGATTGATAAAATAATGAGTTTTGTGTTGATTAAATATATAATTGTTGAATTGTAATATCTTTTTAAATTATTAATTTATGAATTAATTAATATCTATTTTAATTAATAAAATTTACCAATATTGTTATTTTTGTTGTTTGTGCAATTATTCTGTTATGTTAAAAGTCTTTAAAACGAGCTAAAGAATCTACAATGGCTATTAAAATCCATATATAGTTACTAAAGTTTTTCCAAATAGAAACTGAAACTTCTTCACATTGTAGCTTGGAAGGAACCTTCAAATTTAGGGTAACAAACTAACAATGTGCATCACATATCTTGACTTTCATATTTAACATATTGAAATATTACCAGGAATCTTTAGTCATAAATTTCATTTTTATCATAAGGTACTCTCGAGAATTATCCCACAAAAGATCAAGCTTTGGAACAATTAGTTTTCGTTCTGAAAAAGACTCGGTTAGTCGTGCTGGTGCTGATTCGATTGAGCCTATGAAGGCAGGAGATGTTTCAGCAAAAAGACTTTATTCAATGATCGGCCCTGATTGGATTTATGGGGTAGTGGGTACCATTTGTGCATTTATTGCTGGAGCACAAATGCCACTTTTTGCTCTTGGAGTATCTCAAGCTCTTGTTTCCTATTACATGGACTGGGACACTACTCGCCATGAAGTAAAAAAGATTTCAATCTTGTTTTGTACTGGTGCAGTAATAACTGTTATTGTCTATGCTATTGAACATCTCTGCTTTGGAATCATGGGGGAGCGATTGACTTTTCGTGTGAGAGAAAAGATGTTTTCTGGTAACTATTTCAGTCTTAAAGCATTTTCATTACTTGTCTTACAAATATCTCTGATCAAGCATTTACATGTGCTTTTTTGAAATTGTATGATCATTCGATAGACTTACTGGCTTCTGTCTAGCAAGGCATACATTCAACATTGAAATTGTTCATTTAGAGGGATCCGAGTTTAAACTCCTTCCCTTTTCCCTAACACTTATTCTATGTTTGATTACAGCCATTTTGAAGAATGAGATTGGATGGTTTGATGACATGAGCAATACAAGTTCTATGCTCGCATCGCGTCTAGAGACCGATGCAACCTTGTTACGAACTATAGTTGTTGATCGCTCCACAATTCTCTTACAGAACGTTGGTCTTGTTGTCACCTCATTTGTAATTTCGTTCATCTTAAACTGGAGGATCACACTTGTTGTCATAGCTACTTATCCATTGATCATAAGCGGTCACATCAGCGAGGTTTCCTTTCTCTCTTTCATCTAAATTCAAAATTTTTGTTGGTAGTGCCACAATAATAATAATTCTTGGTGTAAAAATTCAGAAACTCTTCATGAAAGGCTATGGTGGAAACTTAAGCAAAGCTTATTTAAAGGCAAACATGCTGGCTGGTGAAGCTGTGAGCAACATCCGCACTGTGGCAGCATTTTGTGCTGAAGAAAAGGTCCTTGACCTTTATAGCCGTGAGCTTGTGGAACCTTCAAAGCGCTCATTTACTCGCGGTCAAATTGCTGGTATATTCTATGGTGTATCCCAATTCTTCATCTTCTCATCTTATGGGCTTGCCTTGTGGTACGTAGTAATGCATATTTTCCTTTCAAGGATGTTAGTCTAATTTGCTCTAAGGAATGAAGTGATTCAAGTGAATTTCCATGCTAAGTCTAGTTCAATGTTTTGCAGGTATGGTTCTGTTTTAATGGGGAAGGAGCTTGCTGGCTTTAAATCTGTCATGAAGTCATTTATGGTTTTGATTGTAACTGCATTAGCCATGGGTGAAACTCTGGCAATGGCTCCAGATATTCTGAAAGGGAACCAAATGGTGGCATCTGTGTTTGAGCTGCTCGACCGCAATACAAATATAAAGGGGGATACTGGAGAAGAGTTAAAAAATGTGGAGGGTAAAATTGAGCTAAGAGGAGTAGAGTTTAGCTACTCATCAAGGCCAGATGTTATAATTTTTAAGGACTTTGATCTACGAGTACGTTCAGGCAAGAGTGTTGCTTTAGTTGGGCAAAGTGGTTCTGGTAAAAGCTCCGTTCTTGCTCTTATATTACGATTCTACGATCCAACTGCTGGAAAAGTGATGATTGATGGTGAATTTCTTTAGACTTTAATTGCTATACAATATCTGATATTTCTATTAGGCAATATGCAAGATTTCGTCTGATGAGCATCCTTATTGTATTCCCACACAGGCATTGATATCAAGAAACTGAAGCTAAAATCTCTTAGAAAACACATTGGCCTAGTTCAACAAGAGCCAGCTCTTTTTGCAACATCAATCTATGAAAACATCTTATATGGCAAAGAAGGAGCCTCTGAAGGAGAAGTCATTGAAGCTGCCAAACTTTCAAATGCGCATAGTTTCATTAGCTCCCTTCCTGAGGGCTACAAAACCAAAGTCGGTGAACGAGGGGTGCAACTATCTGGTGGCCAGAAGCAGAGAGTGGCTATTGCTCGAGCCGTTTTGAAGAACCCAGAAATCTTGCTATTAGATGAAGCCACTAGCGCTCTAGATGTGGAGTCGGAGCGGGTCGTGCAACAAGCTCTTGACAGGTTGATGAGGAACCGAACAACGGTTATGGTAGCACATAGATTATCCACGATAAAGAATGCAGACCAAATATCAGTGCTACAAGGTGGGAAAATAATAGAGCAAGGAACTCATTCCAGCCTTCTAGAGAACAAAGGGGGAGCTTATTTTAAGTTGATCAACCTTCAGCAGCAACAAGAAGGACATTAACAGCAGCAATGACAACAGCAAACAGATAGGTTACGTCAATCATTTATGCAGGGTGCATTATTCCTTGTTGGATCCTTAGTATTTTTTTTTTTGAAAAAAAAATAAAATATATTATTGGATTTATATGACTTGAAAAATTGTTTATGTAAAGATAACTGAAATAATAACGAGTCATTACACATTTATTGATATCAGAGAAACCGTAAATATTATACTAAAATTTATAATTCATGTACATATTTCTTTTCATTATGACATACTAAAGTTTTAAGTTGCTGAAATCAATTTGTTGCATAATTTAAATACAGATATTGCTCTCTTTTGTATCAAGAGTAAATTGATAATCATATTTTTGCCATATTTTTAAATTTTTTTAAATAATTTTTTGGTTTAGTGGTATTAGGATTATTTATAAAGTATTATATTTGAATTCTAATAAAAACTTACTAGGAATGTTGAAAGTTTATATAATCATGAGAGTGTTAATCTCAAAAACTAACTATTAAACTTGGTTAGAGAGCCTAGTTATATACATGCCTATTTAACATTTTGTATTTTAACCTCAAAAGTTAGTTATTAAAATTAAAAAATCTAATTATATACATGTTTATTCATCATTTTATATTTTAACCTCAAAAGCTATATTTTTATTATCTTAACCCATAGATCATTTTTTTTGCTCTCATACAATGTTAAATATCTTGAGCTCATATATTTTTTGGAGTGTTAATTTCAGTAGCTAACTATCGAGATTAGAGAACCCAATTATATATATATTTATTCAATATTTTATATTTTATCTATATGAAAGTTTTTATTATCTTAACAAAACTAAATTATTTTCTTTGAAGTATTAGAGTTATTTACTAGATTTAAGTTTGAATTCTAGTAAAAAACTAAATAATTCTCTTAGAGGAAAAAGAAAAAAAAAAAAAAACCTCCACTGAAAAGCTTTAAGAGAATAGGAAAATTAGAGAACACAAATCGTTGGGGCCTCTTCAAACCAAACAAGTTAATCACCTTGCAATGGCTTAAAGCTTGCCCACTCATAGGCGATAGTCTAGTTGGTCTAGCTTAGCTTGTACGGAAACTTTTAAAAATAGTCTACGGTTAAAAGACACCAAAATACTCAACTTTCCACTATTTTATAATAGTTTAATGGTTTAAAATACCCAAACTTTATAACTTTTTATAATTTTATCATAATTTTTTTAAATAATTATATTCTAATTTAAAAATTTGAAAGCAATTTTATTTCAAATTGACAATAAAAATAAAATGTCTGCCCTCTCTTTTAGTTGACTTGTCACAATGACTAAATAATAAAAATGGTTGTGAGGTCTCGCTCGAGCACCGAGATGCTCAATCCAAGGCGGTTTCCTACACACTAAAGACATATTTTACCTTATATTTGCAAATTATATCTTTTTAACCTTTTATTTTGAAAATTATTGGAGCCGTTACCTTCATTTTTGAGAAAAAAGAAAAGAAAACCCGATTTGACTTCAAAACATAACCCAAGAATAAAATCACTAGATCTTTGAACCGAGACTGAACTCAGAGACTAGGTTTTCGATTTTTAAATAATTATCATTTTGACTTATCATTTAACAATTGATTTATGAAAATTAGATTTCATGAACATATATAAGATGACAAATATACAATGCATGAATAAAGCATAATTAAACATATAATATAACATTAAAGTTAAAATAAGAAATAAAAGAGGTTTAATTTATATCAAAAAGTCAATAATAGGAGATGTTAACTCTAAACTTCCATGGGAATTCTATTTAACCACAAATTACCCAAAACAACATTAAATACAAGCTATATTAAGAAAAATGAAATTTTTGGTTTTTTTTTTTTTTTTGATTTGAAGCTATGAAACAGTTTGCCTGTGTCACACCCCAACTCCAGTGGTGCGACGGTCCTAGGGCAAGGGTAAGATTAAGACAACTATAAACCCGTAGAACTCACATATCCTGGATCTCATACACAATTATATCAATTATAAACATCATATAATATCATACAATGATCATTTCTATAAAATCCATTTAAACATTAATCATATCTTTTACCATTATCATTTCATAGTTTTCTCTTGTTCCTTACTGATCAAAAGATGTATCTCACATCACTAAAGAACAAGAGTACCCAAAAAGGTAACCATTCATACATCAAAATATTATCATCCTCAAAGGACTAACTACGGAGCTCTAAAGTAAATTTTGTGCCATTTTACCATACAATGAATATACAAAATCATATATCAAAAATGATTACAATGAATGCTTCTTGGAAGGATGAGTTAAGAAGCTTGATCTTCCCTACTAGCTCCCTCACGAGCTACTCTATCACCTGAAATCCACAGAAGAGGAGTGAGCCTTTAACTCAGTAAGATATGAACATGCGATGAGAAAGAAATACATATACTTATATATATATATATATATGCAAATAATCGTAAAGAAATATCAATATCAAGAACATGGTTACAAATCAGAATGTCGCTAGGCTTACAAGAAACAGAAGTGCTTACAAGAAACAGAAGTGCTTACAAAAAACAGAAGTGCTTACAAGAAACAGAAGTGCTCACAATCGAATAGCACTATCAAATATCATGGTAGAACTACAGAATGAATCAGTAGCCATGATACCTATCATAACAGAGCGCATTAGTAGTCCTTGCTACCTTATCGCAAACGCATGCTTGGCCAGGCATATGCCTAGAGCTCGTGGTCCTCTCTAGATGGAATACTGATAAAAACCCTATCAGCTGGGTTCCCAAAGTGCACGATGGACCAATGAATTTATTCTCATTGGGAAGAGCATTCTATCCATAGGGTCATATGGTTTCAATCTCACAAGAAATATATTGGTCACAAGACCATCAACATATATAATAATTTCAATCAATTTAACAAGTATTAATCAAGTTGGAATCTTGTGAACTTGATCCATGAAAATCGACCAAGTCACTTACAATATATACATAAACATATACATGGTAATTTCATGAACAAATGGTAAATCTCAGTTTCAGTATATCATAGGATTTTGATTAACAGTCCGGTAATAGGATATCAAGCATGTAAGAATTATATGGGTTAACATTTAGAATACTTGGTCATGTTATCTCAATGAAGCAAAGACAATGCAATGTTCATACTTACCTCTTA